>JARKIB010000229.1:0-202809 GCA_029378385.1 Mycena metata
GCAGGTGGGCACGAGGTCTACGAGATCTGAAGAGGGAAGGAGAGTCGCGATTTCGACCCAGATTTCGACCGCAAGTGACGTCCAGTCGACCATGGTAAAATCGTAGTCCTCCCTAGTCAGACCAAATGATCAGCTTAGTTTTTCTGGAAAAAAAAAAAGACAAAAAATAACCTGATATATGAAATCGAGTGACTTGGTTGCTCAAGCCGGAAATGAGCAAACGCTTGAGATTAATGTAGTCTCTAGACAGACGCTATATAAACCGGCGCTCGCGTTATAGAAAGTCACTGGTCAGGTTCAAGTCGCGTTGTTTGGTGCACCGACCGATGCCATCCGAAACAAATAAAGCCACAGGCCAAGGGGGCCCAAAGATAAGTGATTTACCATATGGGGTAGAGGGGGGGAGGGGTCGAGGGTCTAGCGGAAAAAAAAATTGTATGCAATTTTATTTTCCCCGGGAAGGTCCGCTGGGGAGTTTAGAGCACTGTGCAGCACCCAAACATGATCCCCAAGGATAACCGGGCCATTAAAAGCCTCTTATTCATCTCATTAACAAAGTTGGGTCACCGCGGTCGGTTTTGAACCAAGTTCAACCCAGTAGGCCGTGTAAGTGTCAAGTGCGAGAAACGTTGATGGTGCAGTAGCGGCTTCCTACATGCACTGCTATCCTTTGTTGTCAAATCACTGCTAGTACAGCCACTTTCCACTGCCAAAATATCGAGCTGTGATATTCCGCCGCCTCGGATATCATTCTCTAAAAGGGCATTTGATGGCATCACCGTTACGTAGAGGGGGGGGGAGGGGTAGGCCAAAAGTGCCGAAAAAATAAATATGTAGGTGATATCCTTTTTTCTTATCTTTGGGCCCCCTTGCCACAGGCAACTTCTCCGCACCCCTGTTCCTGCGAAACTAAGTTACTCGGAACTCTGCGCTTGAATCCGTTTCTTTCGAGCCGCTCAGCGCATTTAAACCTTCGGGAGACACGGTCTGGAAGAACATGCCTGACGAATCGTCAAATTCCCAATTAGAGCTCTTTCGCAGCCCACAGGATTCCGACGACTGGTGGGTCGCAATTCTACCCTCAACACTCCCATTCAAAAGTAGTATCTATGTTAGGCACGCAGTATCTGACCCCAAGAAGCGGAAACAAATTCAAGACCGGTTAGCACAGCGAGCGCGACGTAAGTAACTGAAAAACAAATATTCAGTAATCGGAAACCGAGCGAAATTCTAGGAAGAAGACTCAAAGAATCCGCCGGTACCCTAACGAAGGCATCGTCCTCCTCATCACCCTCGAACTCTGGCTATACTCCTGGAAATGACTTGATTCCGGTGCACTCTTCTCCCCGAATCCTTGCGGTGAACATCGACGCCCGGCATCTTTCTGCGGGGACCGGGTCTGCAACGATGTTGGCTGCGCTCTTCCAGAACGGTGTCGTCCTCGGTCTTACCTGCGGCACCGTCGTCCCCGCCAAGTCCAAACCTCAGCCATCAAATGTGCCACAGTCGCTGCAGCCGACGGAGACACAGCTTATGCGCATCCACCCACCCTGGATCGACCGCTTCCCCTTCCCCCGAATGCGCGATAACATGGTGACTCTCGGCGTGATCGACGAGGAGGTGTTCCTTCAGTACATGTTCACCTCACCGACGTTCGAAGTAAAACCTGGCTATGCGAGCTGGGATCCGACGGGGTGGGTGGTGCAGAAGGAATTTGTACAGAAGTGGGGTTTCCTGTTTTGCTAATAGAACTATTTACACTTTCTCCCCGAGCGCCCTCCTGACGACCTTGGCGAACGTCGCCGGCTGGGTGAAATTAATACAATGCCCAACGTCGACCGGGAATCGCTCCACAGTCCTCCCGCCCATCACGCTCTCCATGTTCGCGATCATCTTGTTCTGCAACTCTGGCGGTATGCACTTGTCCTGCTCCAAAAGCATCCAGGAGACAGGAATGTCCTTGTACGCCCCGTACGTCAGCGGCTGCACAAAGCTCGCCGCCGAATGTTGTGTGAACTTCTTTGCCCACACGAGTCCCTCGTCCGGTGGCAAATCCGACACGTTGATCGCTGCGCTCTTGACCGGATCCGCCATGTACATATATTCGCCCTGCAAAAACAAAACAAGTTAGGTTGGTACTCTCCACAATATTCTGACAAACCTCAATTCCGATAAAGTCGAGCGCTGTGTCCCCGAAGGCATCCTTAAGACTCTCCCCCTCCTTCGGTACCACCGACGACACGAACAAAATCCGCGCGATCCCTCCGGCTTTCCCCTCTTTCTCCCTGACACTCTTCGCCAGCCCCTTGGCAGCCTCGCACGTCGGCACCCCGCCGTACGAATGAGGCACTAGGACAACGTCTTTGCCCTCATCCGCAAGGCGCGACACCAGCGCAGCGATCGCCGCCGCGTCGTCGTACATACTCGGCGCCGGCGTGTCCCGCCGGCCGACGGTCTCGAGCTCGATGCCATGCACGGAGTATCCGTGCGACTTGAGGTCGGCGACGACGGGGTCGTAGTATTTCAGGGAGCAGAAGGACCCGGGGATGATGATGATTTCGGGCTTTGCGATAGTGGTCGACATGGCTGAGTCTTCGAGGAACGTGGGGAATGGAGTCGACTAGGGCATCTCCTTTTATAACTATAGTCCATTCTTTCGTTTGTCAAGCTCTGGTTAGCGATCGTCAGAAAGATGGTCAGAATCAGTCAGAAATTCAAATTGCCCCGCGCTGAATGATGCAGTTTTTGTCAGCCACCTGTTACAGTAGAATTCGAAGTTGGACGATAGCTTGGAAGAATGTCGCTGATTTATTCATTTTTCTTCCGCGAAGTGCGACACGACCAAGTTACAGACGAGTTGCATTAGCATTCAAGCAAAATCATTTCCTTCCTTTCGGCCCACTACTGGTCTTGTGAACCCTCACCTTCCTCTCCCGCTCCCTATCCTTCCCCTTGCCCTTATCGTTCGAGTTGCCCCTTCCACCTCCACCCAGTCGCTTCCCACCGCCTCCAGAGACTGCCTTCATCTTGTCATTCGCAGCACCCCCCCGCATCCGCGTCCCCAGTTTTTTCTTCTCCGCCCGTCGGAGCAGACGATCCGCATCCGCCTTCTTTGCTGCCTTGCGCGCATCTTTGTCCAAGTGCGCGAGACGTGCCCCGAGCGTCGGATCGCCGCGCTTCGGCGGTGCGGCGGGGTAGCTGGATTTCGACTTGGATGCCGCCGATTTGGCGGTGGCGTCAGCCAGCTTGGCGGCACTCGAGGACGCGCCGAGAGCACGACAGCGCTGCACCCGCAGTGTCCGCTTCGCAAACTTGAGCTTCGTCTTGCCCTCGTCCGTCTTCGCCAGCGCCAAGATTTCGTCCACGCATTCTCGATCCTACATGGGCAAGTAAGTCGTGGTTCCGAGCGTCGAGGAAAATACATACCGCAAAGCGTACATACCCAAAGCCCTTCCCGAGCTGCGTCTCGCGGTCCGGATAAGACGTACATTCTGCACCCAGCGTCCGCTGCCGTCTTCCGACTCGGACGCGGGCCCCCGTTCGGCCGCGACGACGCCCTCGAAAAACTCGCGCACGTCGTCTTCGCGGCTCGCAAAGTCGAGGTTGCCGATGAAGATGCTGAGCTTGGGGTCGCCCTGGGCCCCGGTACCCTCTGCATCGCCAGCGGCCAGGCCCTCCTGGCGCGCGCACACATCCACCCGCAGGGTACGCTCCATGAACTCGGAGGCGTTGGCTGCGCGCGCGATGTGCAGCGCGACGGTGTAAGGACTGTCGGCATCATCTTCGCCGGGTGCGCTGTGATGCGCGAGCACCACGTAGGCATTTACGCTCTTCGCTTCAGGGTGGAAGGCGCCCTGGATGAAGAGGATCTTTTTCTTCTGCGCGGGCGTGAGGATACTCTTTCTTTTGGTCACCGTCCGCCTCCGCCTGGGCCTTCTCGTCTGCGGCACTACTACCGGTTTGACGCCAAGTAGAGGCACGCGCTTTTGAGTGGTTTGAGCTTGCGGGGATGGGGACGGAGTTGGCGGTGACATTCGGAGAGGCGGGAGTGGTCGTGGAAGAGAGGGCAGTCGAGGAAGTCGGGTCTCGGAAGGCCACGGAGCGGAATCGCGTGGATTCAATCTTGACTTTCGAAGAGGAAGGGAGGAACGAAAGGATGTGTTGAGCGAGTTTTTTTCGCAGAGCCTGAAGATGACTCAGTTCAAGCACTGTTTGAACATGGGTGACGCGACGTACCTTTTTCTCTGCAACCTCTACGGGTAATCCACCGATAAACAGAGTACGCGACTCCCGTTGCACGGATGTTTCGCCCTCCGGTACAATCTTTTTCTTCTTGGCCGTCTTGGTACGCACACGTTTGGTCAACGATTCATGCATCGGCGGTGGGGCGTCAGGGTCTGATTCACCCGACTCAGCATCACTGGGTGCATCGGCTTCATCGTCGGAGTCTGGCGAAGGCGCAGTCGGTTTTTTGGGAAGTTTATTTCCGAGATACGCGTTCTCCAGGTCCGAATTGTCTTCATCGTCATCGTCCCCGCTTTCCCTGCTATTCTCGACTGCCGCTTGCCTGCCCTTAGATTTTTGTATCTTCGCCGACGCTTTTGCCTTGGGCGAAGGTTTTGGTGCAGCTGCAGGTTTCTCGGGCTTCACTCGCTTCTTCCGACCCTCTTGGGGCTCCGGAACAGCAGTCTCTATTTTTCTTTTCTTCGCGGGAGGTGCAGAACCATTGGTTGGGACGTTTATCGGAGTGGCCGGTTTCCGAGGTGGTGCTGGCTGAGTTATAAGGTAAGATATGCTCCAGTATCATAGAATGAGAATTACATTCGACTTGAACAAAGCATCGAGCTCTGTATCTAGTTTCTTTGGCCCGCTAGCCAGCAGAAGAGAAGACAAGCTCATTTTTGAAGGAAAATTGGGCCTGTAAGAAATCTTAAGGTGATTCAGCACAGAAACAAGTCTTGCGCACTCGGAAGCGCTTAAAGCACGTTCAAATCCACAGGCGGAAAAGTCAAAAGCAGAAGTGATCGACTGTTGTCGGTTGTTTGGATTGAACGTCGACTGGCTTCGGTTACAGTGTGACAGTCACACCCGTCCTCCTGCGCCATGTCCGTACGATTCCTTGCGGTCGCAGCACTGCTGCCCTTGGCCCTTGCGTTCTCGGATACCTCTCCAGTAGTCTTCTGGTCGTCCCACTAGGTCAATCCTCCGATTTATTCCATCGAAAATTGCTGAATTTCGACCGTTTACAGCTCGAGTACTCTTGACGCCCTTCCATCCAAATTCTCTCATTCGCACTCTCTCCTGGACACCATTTTGTCAAGCAGTGATATATGCGGACATGATGCTATAGTTCTGGTGGACCAGCCTGAAGTACGTGGACCGCGGGGGTAGCGTCACCATAAATTTAATTACCCCTCCAGCTGCACGCGTCGGACTTGCGCAATCTCCCCTCAAACACACATCTTGCACGGTCGCTTTCCTCCTCGCCCTCTTCTCGCCAGTTCCCCTATGTCCCGAACCACGCCCCAATAGACCTGACCGCGCTTCTTACCTCCGCAGCCACGCGCTGCGACTCTCGATTGGTGTCTTTCGCACCTGGCCAGGGTATCTCTCTCTCCGGCGACGCGAAGCACGTCGTATCACTGAGCTTCCCGCCTCTCGCTGGAATGGCGGAGGACAGGAAGGACGCCATGCTCAAATACGGTACATTTACCAAACATTTAGTTAGCCCCATTATTGACAGACCCACAGACGCCCTCCTGGCGACGGAGCTGGCCACACTGACCGCGACGTTCCCGAACCACCTCATCATCTACACCGGCTCCTCCGCGCCCTCTTTCGCGAAGCGTGCCGCTCCTATAACCGGCAGCATCATCCGCAACGGCACGGACACCGGCGGCATCCTCGCTCGATACCAGCTCCTCACCCCGGGCATCATCACCACCCTCCTCGTCACCTTTTTCGTGCTCGTCCCTGTCCTCATGGTCGGCATCCAGGCCCTCGCGAGCATCCAGAGCCCGCTGAGGAACGAGATACCCAAGAACTTTAACGCGGCGGAGAAGAAGAACCAGTAGGTTGTGTTGATACAGTAATTTTGCAGACTGGTGCAATATAATGATGGATCTTGTACAACGAGTGCTTTTTCGTCTCAACGAGAATCAGACCGATTGAATATTAGCACTCGCTGGACAATGCACACGGCACTTTAACGCGGCAGGCGAGCCGTTAATTTACGCGTCCCACGAGGCCATCGCGATGTTTTTCGAGCAGGAGAAGCTCGGCGGAAGGACGTTAGAAGATTTCTCGGTGAAGACGATGCTTTCAGACAGTTATCGGGCGTCTTGTCATCGACAACAGTCCCTCGCGGCATTCAATCCCGGAGATTGTCTCTTCGACCGCGCAAAGGCTTGGTGTACTGACTTGATGTTTCGTCCCCTTCCTGACTCCGTCAGCGCGTAGGTAGGTAGGTAGGTAGGTAGGTAGGAGTGTTCTGACAAGGATCTGATGCTCTGAAGGAAACTCGACAGGCTGAGGTGACTCACCAATTCAACACAACTCTCTCTGCTCCCCTTCACTGCACGCACTCATGTCGGCGACCGTTTCCAAACTTTGTTCTTCTTCCGACGGGACTCGGATATACGCTGAGGCCTCTGGGAATCCTACGAACCCAAGCGTTGTCTTCGCCCATGGGTTCGCGCTCAGTGGGATCGTCTTCGACAAGTTGTTCTCCGAGCCACGGATGCTGGATAAATTATACCTTGTAGGTCACATTCTAGCTGTGGATATTTAGAAGCAGCGGATTCGACGGCTTGCAGGTACGGTACGATGTGCGCGGTCATGGACGCAGTGGAAGGCCCACTGCAGCCGAAGAATATGTATCGTCTTTGTATGCCGCTGATTTCGCCGCGGTCGCGAACGAGTTCTCTCTAAACAAGCCTGTGTTTGTGGGATGGTGAGACTGTGACCTAATTTTGCCTCTGGATAAGCTGTTGACATCGACTCTGAAGGAGTTCCGGGGGTGTGTTATATTTCAAGTGTCTGGCAAACCCCAATAACTCTTGTGTATAGCTGTGATTGCCTCCGACATCTGCTCTCACATATCGCCGGTGCCTCTCAGCGGAGTGTTCGCCATGAGCGGCCCACTCGCTGTAAAAACCGCTGGAAAGACTTTGAAACCGAAACTGCGACAGCTCATATCAGGCTTCCTTTCGACTGATGCGCAGACCTCTCTCAACGCACGCGTCGAATTCGTGGATACTTTATTCACGAATCCGAACGAGGTTCCGTTTCCGGTCAAAGCTGCATGGATCGGAAGCACGGTACTCCAGTCTCGCGAAATCATCACTGCCAGGTTGGCCGGCCACAAATCCGAGCAGACCAAACTCGTCGAGCTTGGAGCCGAGGGCTTCCCCGCGATGATGCTATATGGCACGGAAGAGCAATTTCAGGATGGAAGCATTGGTGCGGCGGAGGCACGTCCTTATTTTACCAACCTGGAAGTTGTGGTGATAGAGGGAGGGAGCCATACCGTGTTTTACGACAGCTTCGAGGAAACAGTGGGTCATCTCCTTCGTTTTTGCCTTCGTGTTAGCGACCAGGTATGTCTTTTCAACTGCTCTTGGTTTTTTGGTTGAACTATGGACAGCGTGCCGGGCCGAAGTTTTGATGGATCATTAGAATTGTGTTTCTTTCTCATAACCTAACCTCCATGTCAGAGCAAAGGCTCCTCGTTATACTTGCCCACGATGCCTCGAGAGATCTGGATTGGAAGCGTCAGCAGTTGTCTTATCCCTAACCATTAGCTGAGCTCTCGCCTTTAGATATCAATGGGAGTCTCGAGACGCTTCCGATATCCCGTGCCGCAGCGTATTGCACTGCTGGTGAAGGCATTGTAGAGTCCCGCGTCGTCGGCCTCTTCTGCAGTATCGACTCTCAAATCACTCTGCCTGAATATTCAGAAATCCAACTTCTTTTGGCACCATACCTCGGGGACAACGTCGACATTCGTACCTACGAAACCATTCCACCCGGGCTCTCGATATCAGTACCAACCTCCTCGGAGAAGCATTTCCTGGTATTGAATGGCATGACGCCGAACGAGAGCGCCGAACAGACCTTCAACGACTGGTACACCGAAGAGCATATCCCGATGCTCAGCGCGGTACCCGGGTGGCGCTCATCGCGTCGCTTTCGGCTTCTATCCGCGTCGTCGACGAATCCTCCGCGGTATCTTGCTCTGCACGAATGGGAGAACCGTGATGCGTTCGGGACTCCAGAGTTCAAGGCGGCGACGAATACACCGTGGAGGACGAGGGTTGTGGTGGAGCAGGTGAACAAGAAAGAAAGGCATTTGCTGGAGTATCTGGGAGCTGTTGAAGAAGTGGCCCGGGATCGTGGGCAGGGATAAAATTCATGTACTGACCTGGTCATCCAATGGTCACCGTGAGCTTGGATCGCGGGGAAACTGGTTTAATCAATGGTCTGCTCGTCCTCAGCGCTACGGGGCTGAGTATTCGGCCTCCGTGGTTTTCCGGGCAAGGGCGTCCAACGCATTGCCAATATTTAATCTCCCGCCCGTGGCCGTATAGGGGCGATAAGGTGGCTGTGTGATCCCGCCATCGACCGGTGATGGGACAACCTCTTGATTCCGAACCATCATCATCTCCTACAGTCTTTCGTAGACAGACCCTTCAATAAACGATCTCGCACTCCTCCGCGCATTCTGGATCTGCGCATTTCACGGACCATCTACCAACGTAAACTGTGTGCTCTATTCTGCCTCCCAAAAACCGTCCTGGTCGACATAGTACGTTCTGTTTCCTAGAAAACACATATCAAGCGTTGTTTATTTTTCGCAGTGTTTCATTTGCCATGCTTGTATCTTGGTCTCCAAGTTCGAGCTCTGCTTCCAGGGTGCCGACTTGCCTGCTACCTCCTCGTAGATCGAACCATCTGCGCTCACGGCCTTGTCTAGTTCGGCTTTCAGCATTCTCGCTCTTTTCTCCATTCCGCATTATATTCTTTCCATTGGTATTCTTGCCGCCTGGCCAGCAGAACGGCGACTCTGGTTCTTTTTTCCCTGCCCTGTACTGCTTTCTTCCGTTCTTCTCCCATCGACAGGATTGGCCCAGACTTAGCTGCCATTTGTGCGTGAGAAAAAAAAATCGCCGAGCTCACCTGAACTGTAGTTAAAAAATATACCCAAGCGAAACAGCTTCAGTCCTCAACCTGCGAAGCGTACCTCAACCGCAAGGTGGAAAAGGCAACTCCAGCGTGACACTTGAAATCCATGCCGCCTTGGCCCCTGAATACACCGCGAAGTTCGAGGTACCACGAGCGTGTCTTCTACTCGGGTCTATCCGACTCTAGCCTTTCGAATATTTCCACCGAACTTTCGTGGTGACGTGACAGCGAGCTTCATTATTTCTTAGGCGTAAAACCGAGCTTGTAATCGCAGCAGGACAAAAGACCCCGCAGGAGAAAGGACCTCCGTAATTTGTTCTATAAGCTCCCGTGACCTCTGCTTTCCCACGCAAGGCATCCCTCACGCTGGTCTATGCCCGCTGATATCATGAAGCCGGAGTTCCGGAAGGAAAAAGGCTACTCTTTACGGTAGGTGGGTCCAACTAAAGAAGCTCCTGCGAAGAGCGATTGCTAATGCCTCTCTTCCTACCGATGCTCTCGTCTGCGGCCCTCCTCTCTAGCCTTCACTTTTTCTCTATAGCGGCTGCAGCAGCCTCCTTGGATGTGTCGCTGAACATTGGCACGTTCAGAGGCGTCCCGACGGCGAATGGCACCGAAAAGTGGCTCGGAATCCCATTCGCTGAGGCTCCTGTTGGTGCACTTCGCTTCAAGGCCCCCGTTCCTATCTCCAAAGCCCTGAAAGGAATCCAAAATGCTTCAACTTTTGGAAATGCTTGTCCTCAACCGCCTGGCAACCTTGGAGCGCCCATTGCAGAGGATTGTCTCTTTCTTAACGTACGCTGTTTGAGTTTCCCGGCTTGAAACTGGCTCATCGCATGTCTTTCATAGGTGTGGAGACCCGCAAGCACGTCGACCGACGCCAAACTACCCGTTCTGGTCTGGTTTCATGTGAGTTGAACGGATTTCAGCCTCGAAATATAATTTACTGAATTTATTCCTAGGGCGGAGCATATACAAGCGGGTAATTTTGACCGGCACTGTGTCTTCACTTAGCTCACTGATGTTCAGCGCTGCGTCTAACCCTCAATTTGATCCAACACGTACTTGACAAACCCCATCATCTCTAGTCGGGCTTTACTAAATAAAAGCAGGTATCATTCAGAGGAGTGTTACATTAAACAAGCCGATAATATTTGTCTCGACGTCCGTCAATCCCAACATGTTGACCAATCTACGAGTTAACCATTTGGTTCAGGAATTACCGGGTCAATACTTTTGGATTCGTAAATACTCTCTTCGCGGTTTCAGGATCAGGTCTTCATATTTCATAGCTCGCGAGCGGAAGTGTGGCACCCCAAGATTTAAACGCGGGGCTTCTCGACCAACGGCAAGCCTTGACATTCGTTCAGGAGGAAATCGAGGCCTTCGGTGGCGACCCGTCGAAAGTAGGCTCCTTCTTCAATACATTATACTGTGGGCTGACTAGTTCAGGTTACCATTTGGGGCCAGGTACCTTGTATTCCCTGAAAATCTCGACGCTCATTAATCGTTGCCCAGTCGGCCGGTGCAGGCAGTGTTGAAAGCCACTTTGTGTTCCCAGCGTCTCGACCTCTTTTCCGGGCAGGTATAGCTGATTCATCGACGGGACCTTTGTAAGATTCCTTTCCATTAAACTGTACCTTTCTTTTCAACGCTAGTGTTGCAGCAAAAATTCTCCACCTCCTAGCACCTACGACAAAGCCGGCAAACCGTTTGCTCGCCTACTCGCTGCTACTGGGTGCGCCGCTGGATCAGGGGCCATCGCTTGCCTCCAAAAAGTCCCTTTCGACGTACGGTGACATTCGTCAACCTTGACAAGTAACTGCTAAGATGAGCCTCTTCAGACACTTTTGAACATCAGTAACTCATTCATCGACTCGACATTGAACAGCCAACTCTGGCAGCCTACAGTCGGACCCCCAGGCAGTATAGTTCCTGAGAGAGCTTCCGCTCGCATCGCTCGTGGCGACTTCCTCCATCTTCCATATCTCGCTGGTACCAACGTAAGTCCTCCGTGTTCTCTCTCTCCATCGCTGCTCATATATATATTGTGAAATGTCAGATCAACGAGGGCACCACATTCAGCACATCGGTCCGCAGCCTCGGGCTTTCGGGCGTTGCCGAAGACGAAGCCTTCATACAGTTTATCGGTCATCTTGTAATCGACAACACTACCTTGACGCCGGACTTTTATTCCAAGAGTTTGGCACTCTTCCCCGCCAACGACTCGGCCCTCGGCGCGCCGTTCAATACCGGGGATTCTCTCTTCGACCGCGCAGAGGCGTGGTATACCGACTTGATGTTTTTGTCCCCACGGCGCAACTTCTTCCAACATGGTGCCGCCCTCGGACCTATGTTCGCATATCACTTCCGCGAGTTCTTCCCTGGTGACGACCCGTCCTTGGGCGGTAAGATATATTTTCAACCATTGTTCTTTCGTTGATCTCATGGGATTGTCTCAGTTTTCCACGCATCGGAGCTGGAGTTGCTCTTTGGGCCGGTTCCCACTGCCGTCGAGGATGTGTTTGCGAACCAAATGCTCGACTTCTACATCAACTTTATCAACGACCTCACTCCTGGAGGTGCGGATACTTCCCGTCTTTTCTCGCCTGAACTGACCGTTCAACTGCTTTAGCTCAATGGTCCGCCTACACTCTTGGAGCGACGCGCCCGGTGATGCAGCTTATGAGAAACAACATTACCATGATCCCCGATGGTATGTTGAACGACAGCTCGTTTTAAACACTGAACCAATCAATCGGTAGATTTTAACACGGAAGAGACAACTTTCTTCAACTCTCAGGAGGTGCTGGCTGAGTTTGAGAAGTGAGGAGATGTGATCCGTTTTTTTTGTAACAGTACCTATCATTCTGGTTGAAAAACGGTCGCCATTTTTAGGGAAATGGTCCGGGACGAGGGTGATTTCTCCCGCCCCAAGCCGCGCTGGACCCAAATGATACCTATACCGCATTAAAATCTCCCGAAAGCAATGTTAGAGCCAACGTGCAGTTACCCAGGCTGCCGCGTCACGTCGAGGAAGTGTAAACTCGACGACCGGGCCGCGCGCAGGGCGGTAAATTGTTCCAACGCATCTGACGTGGAAATTCAGTTGAACACTGCTGAAACCAGATGAAGCACCAACGCAGCCTAGTCTTTATCTGGGTTCTCCAGACTCCCCTGCTTTTCGCAACAAATTTGTTCAAGTCGATGCAGAAATAGAATTCTCACGGTTGAAAAACTGATACTTACGCTGCTAAGCAGCTGCTTCAACACCGCGCCGCCGCCAACATCCGCGCCACGACCATTGGATATTATAAGATTTTTCGAAACTGAACCTCGGCCTGTCTGAATACAATTTGTCATGGGGCAGAGCCGGCCTGAGCAAGAGTTAGAACAGGGAAGCCAAGAGAATGCCGGGCCCGGGGGCATCAACCCGTGCGTTGAGCACGAGTATTGCACGAGCCTATATATGTCTTTTAGCGGCCCACGGATTCAACACGGAGGAAGAAAAATTCCACCGAGGCGACGGGGTGAATGTCACTGCATTCAAGGGGCACCTATGCTGAGTCAATAAAGGTGCACGTAGGTGTAGGTAGGTCGGCGTAGTCGGCTACAATAGGTCAGCGTAGATCACCTACGTCCATCTTGACAGAGATCAATAAAGACGCACGTAGCTCTGCGTAGGTGTACGTAACTAATCTGAACTGGGTATATCTAGATCGACGTAGGTCGGCGTAGGCGATCTGGATCACCTATGCCCACCTTTATTGATCTCAAGCAAACTAGCACAGTGAGTTCATTGGAGCTAGTAATTGGATATACCGCTAGTACACTGCTCTCGGCATAGGTCATTATGCAGACCTATGTTCACCTACATTCACCTTGCACAGGTCACTATGTTGACCTACATTCACCTACATTCACCTTACCTGACCTTGACTGAGCTACACAGACCTACACAGACCTGCATCAACCTACACAGACCCCACGTAGGTGGATCTGAGCGTAGGTCCATGTAGGTTTATGTAGGCCCCTGAACTCAGGCTGAGTCTAGGAGGTCCTTGAATGCAGTGTGTGTGATTCAAAGCTCATCTGAGCTCCCCCTTTTAGTTTACCTTATCCACCAGTGCCTGCCCTCGTTGGAGGCCTACACCCCCCTCTACCTTATGTCGGGACCCACTTACTTCTTTCCCCAGACCTTACTTAATGCGCCTTGCGCGTCCGACTGTCCCCGCCTAATGTTGGCGGGTCGGCCATGATGCCGCAGATTCGTACCTACAGTTGCTATATCGCATTGCTCAGTAGACAGGAAGCTTGTGTAGAAGTATGCCCACCATGCTGTACGCAGCGAGGGGCAAATAACAATGATTCAAAAAAAAAAAAAAAAAAAAACCTCATCTGAGAGGTGTGACAGTGAATGATTTTACGCTAGCCTAGCTTGCATGCTATTGGGTTAAAGTAGTAAATGGCGGCGACTCACGGGTGTGAACGGGCTTGACGCCGAAACGAAACATGTTTCGCGTCCCGGGAGCTTTAGCAAATGATCCGCTTCTTGTCCGCTTCGGAATCCAGTCGGATCGGTAGTCAATTCCTCCTCTAATTTATTTACGCCTTCTCCGACGTCTCTCCATCGTCTCTCCTCCTGTAGACTATGTGGCCCTTCACTGGAACAAAATATCCGGCCGTTTCTCTCGACGAGGCGGGGGCCCCTCTCGAGCACCCAAACGGCAAAACCAAAACATACGATTATATCATCGTCGGCGGTGCGGGCGCTTTCACCTTTGCAATCCAATTCAAGCTTATACTAGTGAGTAGGTGGAACGGCTGGCTGCTGCCTTGCGTCCCGTCTTAGCGAAGACCCCAACGTTTCTGTTCTACTTCTTGAACGTGGTCCCGTGCACGATGCGTGGTACTCCAGAATTCCGTTGATCTCTAGCGACGTGACGAGCAAAATGGCGCCCGTTGTCAGATCACCGTCTGCGCCAGTCAAGGCGGCAAACGGACAAGCTCTCGATGTTATTCATGCGGAGGCCTTGGGTGGTGGGAGCAGCGTCAACGCCATGCTAGTCACCCGGGGAGCCGTGGGGGATTTCAACCACTGGGCAGAGCTTGGACATCCTTCTTGGGACTATGCCTCGTTGAAGCCGTACTTCATCAAGTCGGAGAAGAGTCTCAGTCAACACTCAGACGACCGTGGGTACTCCGGTGAGTCTATTTCGCCGGTTTGGGTATCATATCTCAGCCCGCCTTTAGGCCCTCTAGTCAACCAAACGTTTCCGGATCTGCCTTATGAAGTGCAACGCAAGTAAGTGAGGAATTCGACAGCAAGCTCGATACTGATCGTCTGACCTCAGGATTAAGGACGTTGCGATTGCTATGGGATTCGCCAACGTGGATAATATGAATTCTCCGACGGCTCCAGTGGATGCCTGTGGCATAATGGACGTCGCAATCAATGAAAACCTACAGCGCGTGTCGTCCTATCACGCATTTCTACCTGTAGAAGTCGCTCAGGATCGACGTGACCGACTCAAGGTCTGCGCTAACGCCGTTGCGACTCGCATTGAATTCGAAGGGGACGTCGCTGTTGGGGTTGTCTTCGAGGCAAGCGATAAATCGGTTGCTCAACCCTTCCGCGCTCGCGCTGCCAAAGAGGTTGTCGTCTGCTGCGGGGCTCTTGGGTCTCCACAGTTACTCCTTCTCAGGTAAGTCTTGAACCATTAGGACCATATGCGGAACTTAACCAGGAAGCAGCGGTATTGGCCGAAAGGAAGATCTGAAGGCACACAGCCTCGACACTGTCGTGGATCTGCCGGGAGTGGGCGCCCATCTGGTATATATATTTTCCACTCTGGTTCATCTCACTGCTCACGTATCCTATCAGCAAGACCATGTTGGTTTACCTCTCATGTACGAGGTTCCTCTGGAGGACACCTTGCACTATGCCGAGAATAGCATTCGGAAAGGCGTCTTCGAATCTGCGAAACACCTTTTCAACCGCAAAGGCATGATGGCGAGCACCTTGACACCCATGTCCATCTTTGCCCATTCCTCTCATCTCAGTGAAAAGACCGCCAAGGTTATCTCCCCCCTCCCTCCCGCCGCAGTTGGCAGCAGTGCCAACCGGCCTGATATCGAAGTTATGCCCATTGCCCATTGGGTCGCCGAACAGCCTCCTTACAAGATCCGGAAGGGCGTGTTCTCCCTCCTACTATGTGTTGTGCAACCCAAATCCCTCGGCTCCGTTCGCCTCGCTTCTGGAGACCCACACGCTCGTCCCACCGTCGACCTCGGCTTCTTGAACGATCCTCAGGACTTCGCTACCTTCCGCAAGGGCGTCGAACTCGCGTCGCGACTGGCGGAAGGAGTTCGCCAGACCGGGTACCCTATCGCTGATCTTCAAGTCCCCGCGTCCGAGAAGGAAAGCGATGTGGACAAGTTTATTCGTGCCGAGATCCGTACGTGCTTTCACTACACATCGACTTGTAGGATGGCACGGCGCGAGGATGGCGGGGTGGTCAACGACAACTTGGAAGTTTACGGGGTCCGTGGATTGCGGGTGTGCGACGCATCTGTCTTTCCGTGCATTCCTTCTAGCCACACCATGGCGCCTGTCATTGCTGTTGCGGAGCGATGTGCAGATCTTATGAGGGCTGGGTAGATTTAATCACTGCGTTCAACTGTTCAACTTCATCCAAATGTTTTCAACCGTGGGAATAAAAACTTGATGGTTGAAAATTGGAATATGGAGGAGGAACTCGAGTCTTGGGTACTGAGTCTGAGGAAACTGGAAACTACCCGGGCGAGCGAAAAGAAGTCAGTTGAGCACCTTTTTGCATGCCTGAAGCTCTTGATCTTGATGCGTACAGCCACACGTCAGCTTTAGGTGGCGGTGCGATCAGCGGATCAGAGCGGCCCCGCAACCTTGAACCTTCCATTAAAGTCGCGGTACTTGACTTCTGCCAGAACCTGTTTCGCGATTTTCTCTTCCGTGCGGAGTGTTACGCCTCGCCGAGTCGTCCTCGTCAACCTTTGCAGTCTAGTTTGAGTCTATTATCTCATGCAAGTAACAAACAAGGCCCAAGGGTATCGTGCTCTTCTGGCATCCTTATCGACACCTCTCGATTTTCGCTCGACTTGTACTGCTCTCCATCTTTCAAAGTCTCGCCTGGAATTTACGATCGCGCTTGCGCGGTACATACTCAAGCATATTGCGATCTGAAACTTCTGCAAATATGCGTGGCTTTAACCGAAAGTATCCACAGTCTCAGATCCTTCCGCCCTGCGGCCTGGCGGTCCAGTCCCTAAGACCCCCGGAACAGGAGGGCCGCCCTGAATCAAGACTTCGATCCCCTGAGGTGAATGCTATTTAACGCAACGCCCGAATGCCGTAGCTCACACGGTATCATGGTCGCCTCAGCAAGTATTTTGTCGCTTTTTGGCATGCTCACTCTTGCCTGGGGACTCTCGGTTCCCGATTCCCGGCGATCTGACGATAACTGTCATGAAAACCCGACTGCAGAGGCACGCACGACGCCTACGCCGATGACCAATGGCAGTACCCTCCTCTTTGGGAAGGTAGGAACCCTCACCTGGGACGCCTCAGGCAAGTCTTGCTCAATACACACCCTGTAATATATACTTACCAGACTATGCAGGTATTTTGACCAAGGGATGTACCTCTCCGGGCAGCATCTCGACTTGCTACGGAATGTATCTCAATTCCAACGCTTCACAAATGCTTGATACGGACCACCTCGACTCCCCTCGCCAGCGCAATGAATGGCACTTCCCTACCGTCGCCGCAGGCACGCGGTTCTCGTATTCCTGGAAACAGTACCTCGACCCCGCGACTGGCTCCTCCACCCACTTCTTCCACCTTATGCAGGTGTTTGGCGTGCCCGAGAACAACCCCATCGTAACCCTCGATGTACTCAACAACACCTTGAAGATCGTCGACTACGTCTCCACAACATGCGGTGGTGTTTGTCCAACCACCCCGCTCTCTAATTATCTCGGTAAATATACGACTCACACCATCGCGTGAGTGGCCCTATTGTTGTGGAAGTGCTCTACCTTGACCAAAATCTAGCGGCACCTTTGGACCGACGGGGAACCTCACTTATACCGTCACCAGCGGAAGCACGAAAATTATAAGCTACTCTCGGACGGGAGGATTGGGTTCGGGTTCTGGCTAGTAAGTTCCTCGATCACTCTATGCCTTGAGCCTCCCCTGACCTCGATTCCCTTCAGCATTAAATTCGGCACTTACAGACTAACATTCACCCCGATGACGGTTGTCAAGTACGTTGCCTTTCGACTTGCCTTTCGATCTTCTGAGCTTGAGCTAACTGTCTCTTTTCCTAGTACTATGGTTGGCGACTTTGTGACTTACTTTTAACCTGACCGCGGACGTAATGGGGGATTCAAGCTGTTAGATGTGTTAGATTATATACACTCAATTCTAGTAGACAATCATGAACCTATACAAATCGGGTCTGAGTCGAGGCCGAGGCTATGAGGGTCCAGACTTCACGTATTTAGCACGAGCGGGGCCACCGACATACTTGGCCAAATCGTGCCGCTTCGGGCTCACTATTGGGGATCTGTCCAAAAGGACGCGACGCGCCGGACGCGCGAAGGTCATGTGATGAGTGATGTCGCGCGTCGATCTGTCACTCTTCGTCTGCTCAAAAACTCTCTTCCGCGTCGCAGTGCACGGATCCCATTAACCTGAATTACTACTTATCCTTCCCCACAAAATAATAATATAAACATACATCGCACTCTAAATACCTCAGACAATCTCCCCCACATCATGCGCCCAGGTCAGATCCAGGTTAAGCTTCCGTTCATACCCCCTCCGCCCCTCATGAAGCACGAAGCTCGTCGCAGCGAGCCCCAGGATGATGCCCAGGTCACTCAGATCTAGCGCATCCGTCTGGAAGATCGCCTGCATGAACGGGACGTATATGAGCCCGAGCTGCGAGATGGCGGAGATCGAGACGGTCGTGACGAGCATCCTGTTTTGGAACAGCCCGCAGCCGAGGCCGCGGTTTTGGACGGCGGAAACGAGGTCGAGGAAGACGAACATCGTGAATGTCTGCAACAGATAAGGAAGGAGTCAATAAAGGCGGAAGTAACGAGAGGGGAACACGCACCATGGTTTGTTCGCGACGCGACATCTTCTCGTCTTCTAGGGCGAACATATAAACAAATAGGGTGCCCACGACGATTATCGACGCGGAGAAAAGCACACGGTATAATAGGCGGCGGGTGATAATGGGTGCGTCTTTTTTTCGTGGAGGCCGCCGCATCACTGCCGGGTCTACAGGATCTACGCCGAGACTTTGACTTGGGGGTCCTGTGTCTCGTTGAGGAACAAAAGCGGTAAATGGGAGAGAAACACAAACCGTCCATGAGGATATTGATGAATAATATTTGCATGGCGTTGAGAGGGTTGCTCAGACCAAGCATGGTACTGAGTGTGATGAGCGTGAGGGCTGCAGCAGCCGTACTCAGCTGGAACGACAGGAAATTTTGGATGTTGTGGAATATCGATTTGCCTGAGATGCAAGGTGAGCAACTTGAATCACAAAAACGGACAGTAGACTCACCCTCCTCCACTGCAGGCAGAATTGTGCTGAAGTTGTCGTCGACGAGGATGACATCCGCCGCCTCCTTCGCGACATCCGTTCCGCTCTTACCCATCGACACGCCAATATCGGCCATCTTGAGCGCAGGTGCATCGTTCACTGCATCACTTCAGTCACAATCAGGATGGCAGGAACAAGACAATGCTTACCGCCATCCCCCGTCATCGCGACAACAGCACCGCGCGACTGGAACGCCTCCACAATCGCCATCTTGTGCCTTGGCGTCGTCCGTGCAAACACCGTAACAGTCCCCACCCGCTCCTTCAACTGCGCCTTGCTCATCTGGTCGATCGCCTTTCCCGTCAAGCAAAACGGATTTGGCGCCACCATCCCCGCCAACGCACTCGTCCCCAAATCATCTCCGCCGACCCCACTACTCGCCACACGCCCGTGCCCATGCCCACGCTGCGACCCAACCTTGAGCCCCAGCGCGCGCGCAATCGACAGCGCCGTTTCCTCCGCGTCGCCCGTGATCATCACGACCTGCACCCCCGCCGCCTGCAGCAGCCCAATCGAGTCCGCAACGCCCTTCCGCGGCGGGTCGAGCATCGCCTGGAAGCCCGCGAACACGAGGTTCCAGTTCTCCCGCTCCGTCTCGTCGTTCGACGGGCTGCGGCTTCCCGCCGGGGTGGTGCCGGCGCCGGCCCCAATCCCGAACGCCATCGCGACGACACGCAACCCGCGGCTGGCGACGGCCTGCGCTTTGCCGAGGATGACGCGCCGCGTCGTTGCGTC
The DNA here is from genome assembly GCA_029378385.1 of Mycena metata. Taxonomy (NCBI): domain Eukaryota; kingdom Fungi; phylum Basidiomycota; class Agaricomycetes; order Agaricales; family Mycenaceae; genus Mycena; species Mycena metata. Next base: position 19,575 of record JARKIB010000229.1, read on the forward strand.
GAGCGCTGGCGTGCTCTCGTCGTTGACGTAGTAGAACTTGCACCGCTCGATCACCGTGTCGATCGAGCCCTTGATGTAGTACATCTCGCGCGCGGCGCCGCCGTTGGGCGGGAGGTTCGCCTCCGTGTGTATACCGCTGACGGACATGTACTTTTGCTCAGAGTTGAATGGGCGCTCGGAAAGGCGCTTGAAGGTCTGCACCATCGCGTGAGTACTTGAAGATGAGTTATGATCAAGCGACTAGTACATACCGTGCGCCGATCAGGTAGGCCGAAGACGTGCAAGACGTTGAGCAACGCAACATCCGTCGACTGCCCAACGAATATTCCCTCCTCATTCCGTGCAATCGACGCATTATTGCATATCGCGCCAATGTCAAGGGTTTTACGGATTGCGATGGGGAGCGTCGCGGGCGGCGGGTCGAGATGTGTAATCTCATCTACGCTGTACGCCTCCGTCACCGTTTGCTCGTTCTTCGTCAGTGTGCCTGCGAAAATATGCCCGTGAGTTTGAGCATCCGGTGGAATGACGAGCGCGTACCGGTCTTGTCAGAGCAAATGACAGAGACGCTGCCAAGGGCCTCGACAGAGGGTAGCTTCTTCACGATCGCTTTGCGCTTCGCCATTCGCAGGACACCAAGCGCGAGCGTCACGGTGGTTACGATCGGAAGACCCTCGGGGATTGCAGCCACCGCGAGGGACACTGGTGTTAACTAATATCAGCGCCGATAATCGGAGTCTGGGGGCTGCGTACCTCCAATAGTGAACATCTCGAGCCAGGAGCGGTGCTGCAGCACCCCGATGATGCAAATGACACCGATGATCCCGAACGAGATCATCGAGAGCTTCTTCGCGAGTTCGTCCATGCTCAGCTGCAGCGGCGTCTTCTTGTCGTCGACCTACACTGAATGAGTAACTAACCACCAAGGGAGAGGAATAATACCCACATCCTGCACCATTGAAAACACCACACCGAACTCGGTGCCAACCCCGGTGGCGATAACTATCCCCGTACCGCGCCCACTGCGCACGAGGGTCCCCATATGCGCGACGCACCCACGCTCCGCAAGCGACACGGCCTCCCTCGGCCCCCTCACCCCACCGTCATACGAACACGTCTCCGCCCCCTTCCTCCGCGCCTCCGTCTCGCCCGTCAAACTGCTCTCGTCGATCTCGAGGTCCACCGCACCGACGATGCGGATGTCGGCGGGGATGCGGTCGCCCGTGGCGAATGTAACAACATCGCCGGGTACGAGCTCGTTCGCGAGGATGTGGATGGTCTGGCCCTCACGCAGGACGTGGCAATGATGCGGAACGAGCTTGTTAAGTGCTTGCAGGCTCTGTTCCGAGCGCTGCTCCTGCACGAAGCCGACTGAGGGAGATGAGAATTGGCGCCGCAGGTAATGGTGCAGACGTAGACCTACCGGTGAGCACGATGAGCACGGCGACGGCAATGCTGACGGCGTCGTCGACGTTGCCCATGAGCGCGCTGACAGTTGCGCTGGCGCAGAGGAGGAGAATGAGCGGCGACTCGTATATTGTTTTCGCGAATTTGACGAGGACGTGCTCGGGGGTGTCGACAGAAAACTCATTGTATCCGTGGGTGGCGAGGAGGTTGGGGATGTCGGAGCGGAGGAGACCGGAATTGACAGAGGTGCGGAAGTGGGCTATTGTTTCCTGGGATCGAGTTAGGATAGCGCATAAGATGAAAATTGAGGAGAAACAGAAAAGCAGAGCCGTCCACAGATATAAGCTGCGGTGCAGAAGAAATGTCTGGTCATGCGACAGCAGCAACTGCAATTCCACTTCCAAACATCCCTGCGCAGAGTGCGGGATATTCCTACGGTGTCACGCGATCCGAAAAATCAAGAAATGAACCAGATGCAAATTTCGCCCGGTGAAATTTGCTGTCACCCTAGCACAGAATTATACATCGCTGGCGGTCGCCCGAACAGCAACGTTGATTCCACGTTTCAATGTAGCGTCCGTCCGAAAAATAAAGGCCCAAAATTTCGCCGGGACGTAATGGCCCCGACGAGATTGAGACCATTGCCTTCTCGTGGGTTATTCCAAAACGCCGCTACACGACAACAACACAGAGATGCCCATGGTCATTCCATTCCATTTCGGCGTCAAGCGGATTCACGGAACGCAGTCGACCGAGACCCTAGACGCCAAATTCGCCGGACTATGACCGCAACGAAATTGAATCCACCGCATCCTCGCGGGCACAAAAACACATCGAATAACGACTCCGAAACTCACCTCAACCGAAGCATGCGCGAATCTCGCAGACATGGTGTCCCTAATTTCCTGCATCGGTGGTGGTGTAGCCCGACCATCCTCGAGTCCCGTTTCCGGCGGTTGCCCAGTGACCACGCTCAGCGCCCTCGACCACAAGTTTGAGGCCTCCGCATTGACTACGTGTGCCAGCTCTGTGGGAGAACGCGGTAGCCCATCCCCCTGGTGTCGCCTCAGAGTCGTACTATAGGCAAAATGAGGCTCGGCGTCCGGTGTAGGCCTGAGACGAGCGCCGCTGTCGCCAGAGAGCAGGGGGAAATAGGTAGAGGCCGGGGGAGAAGCCGAACGTGGAGGGTCGTGCATGGCGAAAGTATGGCGCGCAAAGGACGAGGAACTCGAAGCAGCAGCGGTGCCAGATTGTGAAGGCCGTTTTCTTTCGTATCCCATTCCAGATGAGCCAGAGCGCGGAGGCATATGTCAGAAATATTGTTGCGAGACGTCGCAAGGCTCCAGGCAAACAAAGTGTAGCCAAACAAGTTTTCTGTCCTGAACCACGACCGCCGAAAATCTGCAAGTCGAAGAATGTGTCCAAGAGCTCGTCTAGCTATTCATGGACTTCCTTGGACTCTCTGTATATTTATCCGGACAGTATGCGGACTTTAATCATCTCTGCGCAGCTCGGGGTCGGGCTTCCGATGTTTCCGAGTCTTCGCGAATGCCGATACAATTATCCGCTTTATCGCCTACCGTGGAACTGGAAGAGACAGTGACAAGTGCTGCAAAGTGGGAAACGTGTAGTGATGTTCTGGCTTTGGCTTGGCCTGAAAGCCATGGCTTTGGCCCAGGCTTGGCTTTGAAAATCCCCGGGCCAGGCCAAAGCCAAGCCAGGCAAAAGCCGTGGCTTTGGCTTTAGCCATCGCTTTTGGCTGTAATTTGGACAATATTGTGGCTTTGGCTTGACAAAATCTGAAGCCAGGCAAGAGCCAAACCTAGCCGACGCCGGCCAAAGTCAAGCCAAAAAGCCAGGGCTTTTTGGCCTCAGGCCAAAGCCAGACCATCACTAGTTTCAAATGTGGACTTCGATGAAAGTCCCGAGTATCAAGAGTCGCTGGACGTGTTTCAAAAAGCTTAAAGAATAAGGATTACAAGAACTGCGGTGCTACATTTGTTTTTCTTATACCTCAAACAATCTTAACCTTGTGCGTCGCCTTCGCCTCCGCCTCCTCGCCAAAGAGCGCGATATCCCACATTGGCTTGTAGCGGTACGGAATGTTGAACCTGCACCCAGTCAGCAACTTTCGCAAGGGAATCACAACAACAAAAAACGCACCGAAGGTGTCGCCCGTGGCCAATGGCAGTGATCTTCTTATAGTCCTCCTCGCTCAGCGCGACCTGCTTGAAGTTGGAGATGATCCGCTCCTCCTGCACGCTCTTCGGGATGACCGAGTACCCGCGGTAGACGCCCCACGCGACGAGCACCTGCGCCGTCGTCGCGCCAAGCTTCTCTGCGATCTCCTGCACGACGGCCTCGTCCGTCAGCTTCTTCAGCCCGATCGCTGCGAAGTCAAGTCAGCAGGAAGCTATGGCACGGAGTACGCAGGAAGCGCATACAGTTGTTCCCGAGAGGACTGTACGCCGTGATGTGGATGTTCTTCTCGTTGAGGTACGCGACAAGCTCGTCCTGCGGGAGCAGCGGGTGCGCCTCGATCTGGTTCGCAACCGGCACGACGCCCGTGGCAGCAATGAGCGCGTCAATGTGCTCGATGGTGAAGTTGGACACGCCGACGTTTTTGACCTGAAATGCTAGATCAAGAAAAGTGTATGGGCGATGGAAATTTATTTTACCTTCGACTTCGGGAGGGCAATCATGGCCTTCCAGGTGTCGACGAGGGACGGTTCAAAGTCAAGCTCAACCTCGCCTTCCTTCGTGGGATGCGGTGGGTAAATACCCTTGCCAGGAACAAATGCGACGGGCCAATGGATAACTGGCAAAACAAGCTCAGAAAATCAGCACTTCAAGGGAGAAAAACCGCGACGTACGGTAAAGGTCAACATAATCCGTCCCGAGCGCCTTGAGCGTCTCATCGAGCTCCTTCTCCACCTCCCCCGGCCGATGCCCCGAATTCCACACCTTCGAGGTGATAAACAGCTCCTCGCGCTTCACCACCGCCGGAATGACTTTCTTCAGCGCCGCGCCGACCTCGTCCTGGTTCTCATAGATCATCGCACAGTCGAGATGGCGGTACCCATTGCGCACGGCGGTTTCGACCTACATACGAGATCGATGTGAATCAGCCTCAGCGCGTCGTATTTTAAGCCTTTGTCGCGTACCGCGTGCTCGACCTCCTTGGGCTTGGACTGCCACGTCCCGAGCCCGATCTGCGGGATGGTGGTGCCGCTGGAGAGTGTGAGGACTTTTCCGAAAGACATGATATGTAGGAGCTGAGGACGAAACCCGCTGCTCGTCCGACACCCTTATATCGCGCCCGCGGCCCGATCCCCACCCGGTCCGTCATGCCGATACGGGCCGGACGGGCACATGTGATCCAGGCGTAATTCTATAATCCGGCTCACCCGCTCCTTGGTCTTCATTTTTTGGGTCACCAGCCATGAATAACTTCTGCTTAATGTTAATGAGGTTCAATAGTTCCAAGATTTCAATTAATTTGGTTGAATCTGGCCCTTGGGTTGAATTTACAATTAGGCACTGCCGCACATTCACGAGACCGACTCAAACCGGGAGAGCAGAGTCGCGAAAAAAGAACAACGCTAGTCTCCGGTCTCCAACCTACAGTAGAGAACTCAAGGGATGAACCAAGAACAAGGTTGAAAAAAAGGTTCAAGTTGACCGAAAGGAAACACTTTACGGTCAACGCAAACCAGAGCAGGAAGCGAGAGCAAGAAGCAAGACAGCCAAAAAGCTATAATAAGGACCAAACGGAAGGGAACGAACGACTATTTGAAACACATTGCACTAGAGCAAAGGAGGGACCAGGAGGCGGAAAGGCACATAGAAGAAGCAACCAGTTGGCCGGCAGGGCGCTACAGAGCACAAACTTAGTACAGGACTCGGAGTTTATGCGCGGGTGGAGATCTAATCCTAAGAACTTAAAGTGGGCAGCGAGAACAAGGTGAAGGACGGATTAGGTCAATTGGGCACCCAGGAAGAGAGGAACGGCTCAGGGAGAAGCGAATCCCGACAGTACCATCTCAGGGAGTCCCTTGAACGATTCAACGATTCGATCATTTATTTCCCGGCATTCTGTTTCCAACACCTGAGATATCCGGCGACCAAATGAAGCAGAGCCTGCAAAGACAGACAGCGGGAGAACGAGCGCCGCAACTGAAAACTAAGACCACGCGCCAAGAGGCGAAGATAGAAGATGAATCCACGATCTGCATGAGGGTAATTGAGGGTCCTTGAAGCGTGAAAGATTTGAAGTTGTTGGCCTGAGATAGAAGCCTTGATGTTCGGCGTCACCGTCAGCCTATACCGAGTGACGTGACTGCGCTCGGAAACACACACGGAAACTCTAAGCCTCATGTGTCGTTGGCGTCAGTAAGTACGTGGTTATCGCTGAGGGACAGAAGGCTCCAACTCCTACAAAATAGTGTCCGAAAGCTGTATCTGCGCTGCGGCCACGCAGAAAACTCCGTGAGTTGTCGGGGCACGAACATGATTGAGTCGGTAGCTGACGGCCGTCATACTCAAGCTGCCGACCGAGGTTTGTCTTGATTCTCCTCCTCGTCCAACACAGTTCACGGATCTGCTGAAGGCCAAATGCTCCAACGCGAAGTGCAAGTTTAGCCTGAGCCACCCAGCTGATTGTGTTCCTCCGCTGTGCAGGACGACTTGCTTCCAATAGTGCGTGCGAAGGTATGATTTCCTGGGAATACACTGACCGCCTTGCGCTCAAGCCATGGGTTTCCTGAGCAATACGGTATGCTGTGATCACCGCCTCGGTTCCTGCTGATTCCAAATACACGCAGCGCCCAACGTGGACGGATTTTGCACGGCGTGCAGGAATGGAAGGAAGTGAACTCATCGCGACATATATTACAGTCCTCCGTAAAATCTGTACCATTTTGTATCATATTCACCATGTTGTTGTTCGCAACCAAAGTCTTGCGTGTCGAGGCTGGCCAAAGGCCGGCAGCTGAGAAGATGCACTTGCAGCATGGTCAGGTTCACAACAGTAAAGGTGGATCAAAGCTCGAAGAGAAGAAAGTGGGTCGGTAGAGATGATGGTCGTACGAGAGCAAGGAGGCGTCGCTTAAAGCTCCAGTTGGTCGCGTTTGGCCTCGATTTGATCAATTCATCAAGATTTCGGGCCGGCACGCTTTCAACCAAGGTTGAAACAAATGAACGAGAAATTGGAAAGGACACTAATATGAGCACAGAGAAGAAGAAATGACTCATAAACCACGGTATGACTCTTCAACAAGCGAGGTACAAGATTTTCGTTGAAGCGTCTGTCTACCAGAGACTTATGACTCCCGGTAACTTGTTAGGGAGGAAGCGGACTCCAAGTCGTAGCCATTTACGCCTAAACCGTTGCCTTTCACGCTGGCAATTTTTCTGTTCAGGTTTAGGACAATATTGCAACCATCAAGCCTTGCTGTAATATTCTTTCCCACGGTTGAAAACATTTGGCAATAAATCTACCCAGACTTCATAAGATCGGCACATCGCTCCGCAACGGCAATTACAGGCGCCATGGTGTGGCCAGAGGTAATGCATGGGAAAACAGATGCGTCACACACACGCAATCCACGGACCCCGTACACTTCCAGGTTGTCGTTGACCACCCCGCCATCCTCGCGCCGTGCCATCCTGCAAGTGGATGTATAGTGATAGCACGTACGGATTTCGGCACGGATGAACTTGTCCACGTCGCTTTCCTCCTCGGACGCAGGGACTTGGAAGTCGGCCATGGGGTACCCGGTCTAGCGAACTCCTTCCGCCAACCGCAAGGAGAGCTCGACGCCCTTGCGAAGTGTAACAAAGTCCTGGGGATCGTTCAAGAAGCCGAGGTCGACAGTGGGACGAGCGTGGGGGTCTCCAGAAGCGAGGCGAACAGAGCCGAGGGATTTGGGCTGAACGAGACATAGTAGGAAGGAGAACACGCCCTTCCGGATCTTGTAAGGAGGCGGTTCGGAGGTCCAATGGGCAATGGGCATGATTTCAATATTAGGACGATTGCTTCCCACTGCGGCGGAGGGAATGGGGGAAATGACCTTGGCGGTCTTTTCGATGAGATGAGTGGAATGGGCGAAGATGGCCATGGGTGTCACGGTACTCGCCATCATGCCTTTGCGGTTGAAAAGGTACTTCGCGAATTCGAAGAGGCCTTTCCGAATGCTGTTTTCGGCGTAGTGCAAGGTGTCCTCGAGAGGAACCTCGTACATGAGAGGTAAACCAACGTGATCTTGCTGATAGGAAACGTGAGTCGCCAGACGAACCAAAGTGGAAAATATATATACCAGATGGGCGCCCACACCCGGTAAATTCACAACAGTGTCGATGCTGTGTGCTTTCAGATCTTCCTTTCGGCCAATACCGCTGATTCCTGGTTAAGTTCCGGATATGGTGTTAATGGTTCAAGACTTACCTGAGAAGGAGTAACTGCGGAGATCCAAGAGCGCCGCAACAGACAATAACCTCCTTGGCAGCGCGCGCGTGGAAGGATTGGGCAACCGATTTATCGTTTGCCTCAAAGACAACCCCAACAGCGAGATCCCCTTCGAATTCAATGCGAGTCGCAACGGCGTTGGTGCAGACCTTTAGCCGTTCACTTCGATCCTGGGCAACATTGGCCGGTAGAAATGCATGATATGACGACACGCGCTGTAGTTTTTCGTTGATTGCAACATCCATTGCGCCACAGGCATCCACTGGAACCGTCGGAGAATTCATATCCTCGGCATTGGCAAATCCCAAGGCTGTCGTAACGTCCTTGATTCTGAGGTCAGACGATCAGTATCGAGCTTGCTGTCGAACTTCTCACTTACTTGCGTTGCACTTCATAAGGCAGATCCGGAAACGTCTGGTTGACTAGAGGGCGTAAAGGCGGGCTGAGATATGATACCCAAACCGGCGAAATAGACTCACCGGAGTATCCACGATCGTCTGAGTGCTGGTTGAGACTCTTTTCCGACTTGATGAAGTAAGACTCCAGCGAGGTATAGTCCCACGAGGGATGTCCAAGCTCTGCCCAGTGATTGAAGTCTCCTACGGCTCCCCGGGTTACCAACATGGCGTTGACGCTGCTGCCACCACCCAAAGCCTCCGCATGAATAACATCGAGAGCCTGTCCATCTGCCGCCTTGACTGGCGCAGACGGTGATCTGATAATAGGCGTGGCTTTGCTCGTCACGTCGCTCGAAATCAACGGAATTCTGGAGTACCATGCATCGTGCACGGGACCACGTTCAAGAAGTAGAACGGAAACAGCGGGGTTCTCGCTGAGGCGCGATGCAAGGCAGCAGCCAGCCGTCCCACCTGCTCACGAGCATGAACTTGAGTTGTATTGGTAAAGTGGAAGAAACCGCACCGCCGATGATGATATAGTCGTATGTTGTGGTTTTGCCGGCTGAGTGGTCGAGCGGGGTCCCCGCCTCGGCCAAGGAAGCGACCGGATATTTGGCACCAGTGAAGGGCCACATAGGTTACAGGAGGAGGCGAATGCGTAGGTGATTCGAGTGTCAAACCGAAGTGGTCCACCGAGAAATCGGGATATCTTGAAAAGGCCCGTGATGTTTAAAAGGAATTGTGTCGATAGCAAGGACCCACCAATGATCGGTGACTCCGTAAATAAAAGGATCATGACAGGTTGGGTTTCAGTGTCGAGAAACGGTGTGATATCCAATAGTCATAGCGGACATTACTGGTGGCGCGGTGAAGCAGCTGCTTATAATGATTTTTCAGTTTTTCAACCGTGTGACTTTTCTTTCGCCACCAACTTGAACCAACTTGTTACGGAAACCAAGACGGTTTTAAGAGGCGGAAGTGCAAAACACACGGTTAGTAAGATGCGCAGACCCGGAATGCGAGAGAGATGGTGGTTCGGTATCAAGAGGCGTTGGATGTTTGGTCCCGTCACTGATCAAATGTCAGAATCACACAGCCACCCCCTGTCAGCGCACCCTCAAACCAAATGCGCGGCGGAAAACTGGCGAAGCACCGAATCTGTGCGGAAAATGACGGGGACTTACTGAGGGAAGTCGGGAAATTGAACGTTGAGGGCGAACAGATCTGATTCCAGTACTATATCCTGCCGGGAACCTGGCCACCTAAGGCATTTGGGCGTAATTCCGATGTGCTCTGGCAAATTTTGGCAGGTTTGTCGGCCCTAACCAATAGGCGCGGATCCTCCGAAGTGATTGAGCGTATTTGTGATAATTTTAGTGCCGCTTTGCGTGCTCCACGAATTTAGTTTTCAAGGATTTCCCGAAAAGGCAGTTAACAGGGAACCTGGCCACCCTCGAAAGCTCGTGGTTCGCGACGAATGAGGGTCCGGACCATTGTCTGCAGTGTACATGGGATCTATATGGTGTATCTTGGGCACTTATGGTACACATTTGACCATCCACAAGTGGGGTAGCGGAGTTGTAACAAATTGCAGGTCACAATAACTTATACTTAGGTTTATTGGAACCCAATGAACGAACCTGGGCACATATATCCACATTAGAGGTATCATGTCGAGAACCCGATGTTTAATATTTTTTTCGGGGTCAAATGCGTGATTTTCTTTCGGTGCTCGTATCAGGAAGGATGGGGAAGCATTCGGGTGTTGCGCTATTGGGGACATGGAAGGTTAGCATATTATTATAGATACTTCAAGGCCTTGGAACTGTGCTCTGCAAGAGTGCTTTGCTATCTCGAATCTCAATTTGCAAATATTGAATTCCTGTTCCCGGTGTGTTGGTGAATTTGGGGATGCAGATCGAGGTATTCACCAAGTCCTGCATGCTTAGAAGGAAGCCCCACATCATACCAAAATAATAGGCCTCCAAAGTCCCGGATCCATTGCGTATTGGTCGAGAAACACGCGAAACGGTCGCTCGGGGTTATCAAATTGGCGTTCTCACCCTCCGGACCACAATCACAGCTTTGGATCAACTTATCACTTTGGGTTGAAATTTGGTCTCAAGGTGTGCAATGGTTCATATTCCATTGTGGAGATACAAAGGGAAGATATTACGCACTCTAGAGTCCTATATTTGGCTGATGGCCAGCTTCCTAGTGTGGCCAGGTTCCTAGTCACTGATAGTAATTTATCCGCGATCCACAGCTCAGCCTGCCTATGAATCCCGACCCACTTCTTCGACAGATCCCAGATACTCCAGCAAATGCCTTTTTTTCTTGTTCACCTGCTCCACCACAACCCTCGTCCTCCACGGCGTATTCGTCGCCGTCTTAAACTCTGGAGTCCCGAACGCATCACAGTTCTCCCACTCGTGCAGAGCAAGATACCGTGGCGGATCCGTCGATGACGCGGATAGAAGCCGAAAGCGACGCGATGAGCGCCACCCCGGTACCGCGCTGAGCATCGGGATATGCTCCTCCGTGTACCAGTCGTTGAAGGTTTGTTCGGCGCTCTCGTTCGGCGTCATGCCATTCAGAACCATAAAATGCTTCTCCGGGGAGGTTGGTACTGATATCTGGATCCTGGGTGGAATGGTTTCGTAGGTACGAATGTCGACGCTGTCCCCGAGGTATGGTGCCAACAGAAGTTGAATCTCTGGATATTCAGGAAGGGCGATTTGAGAATCGATACTGCAGAATATGCCGACGACGCGCGACTCTGCTATTCTTCATCAGACAACGCTGAGCTTCCAATCCAGATCGCTCGAGGCATCGCGGGCAAGGATAACGAAGAGCTTTTGCTCTGACATGGAGGTTAAGTTGCGAAAAACAAACACAATTCTAATGATCCATCAAACTTTCGGCCCGGCACGCTATATACATAGTTCAACCAGAAATCAAGGAGCAGTTGGAAAAAACGAACCTGATCGCGAATACGAAGACAAAAACGAAGGAGATGGCCCACTGTTTCTTCGAAGCTGTCATAAAACACGGTATGACTCCCTCCCTCTATCGCCACAACCTCCAGGTCGGTAAAATAGAGACGTGCTTCCGCCGCACCAATGCTTCCATCCTGAAATTGGTCTTCCGTGCCATATAGCATCATCGCGGGGAAGCCCTCGGCTCCAAGCTCGACGAGTTTAGTCTGCTCGGGCTTGTGGCCTGCCAGGATGGCAGCCGTGATTTCAGGAGACTGGAGTACCGCGCTTCCGATCCACGCAGCTTTGTCTGAAAACGAGACCTCGCCCGGATCCGTGAATAAAGCGTCCACAAATTCGATGCGAGTCTTAAGAGCGGTCGTCGCATCAGACGAAAGAAGGCTGGATGTGAGCTGCAACAGTAATGGCTTCAACGTCTTGGCAGCGTTTTTAACAGCAAGTGGTCCACCCATCGCGACTGCTCCGCTAATAGGCACCGGCGAGATATGGGAGCATATGTCGGAGGCAATCACAGCTATACCCAAGAATTATGGGGTTTCCTAAGGCTGGCGAATCAGACACTTGAACAACGCACCAGCGGCACTCCTTCGAAGCTCGTGTCAACAGGTCATTCAGAAATAGAATTAGACCACAGTCTCACCATCCTACAAATATAGGCTTGTCTAGAGCGAACTCTTTTGCGACCGCGGCGAAATCGGCAGCATACAAAGACGATGCGTATCCTTCTGCCGCAGTGGGCTTTCCACTCCGCCCATGGCCGCGCACATCGTACCGTACCTGCAAACCGTCGAATACATTGCTCATTGCTTGTATCGATGGCCAGAATGTGACCTACAAGGTAAAATTTACCCAGCAGCCGTGGGTCGGAGAACAACTTGTCAAAGACGATCCCACTGAGCGCGAACCCATGGGCGAAGACAACACTTGGGTTCGTAGAATTCCCAGAGGCCTCAGCGTATATCAGAGTCCCGTCGGAAGAAGAACAAAGCTTGGAAACAGTCGCCGACATGAGTGCGATGGAGGGGAGCAGAGAGGTCGAATTCGAGTTGAAGCTTATACGTCGCTGTTGTTCCCTTTATAGCATCGGATCCCCGCATCTACCCGCTTAGCCGTTTAGCATACACCCGCTTACTTGTTTAGTCAACAAATGGCAGTTTGCGGTAGGAGCGAAGGAGCCGGATTTCTCCCACTGAGTCAGCTTCCACGAAGTTGAACTTGAACTTAGATTCGGAAAATGCTAATGATGCTATGCTGGAAGGTATAATGCTAGGTGAGGGTGACTGGTACAGGTGATGCAATGGTGGTTGATGTTCAGCAGTTCTGTTGGCCCGCAGCCACGAGAGCTCCGAGCGCAGAAGCCTGGCTAGAGGCCGTCCAAGTCGCCGCACCGCCGTTTGCGTCGTACCAGAGGTTGGAATAGAAGCCAGGGGGGCCGGTGGAGAACTGGAGAATCTTGTCGGCCTGTGCCATGATGAAGCCGGAGTACTTGGAGCCGTTGTCGCGGCCGGAGACGCTGAGGAACCACGACCTGAAGGCGAATCGGCGTCGATCAATGCCAATATAATGTGAGCGCATTTTCACTCACATGTAGTGAACGAGGATTCCCTTGAACGTCTGCTGGTCGGCGTTGCAGAAGTTGGCGGTGGTGGACTCGCACGACTCGCGGAGGCCGCCGTTGACAGTCATACCCATGATAACCGCGTCCATGATCGCCCATGCGGATTGAATGGCCGACTCGTCGCCAGTGTCTGCATTGCGCGGTTATAATTTTGGACCATATTCAAAGGGCAAGCCGACTGACATTTGTAGAGATACGCCAAGCCGGGGAGCAGAGCACCCTGGTTGTATGTCCTGTGGCAAGGATATTGAACAAGGGCTGCAGAGAGAGAGAACGCGGGAGGACTGACCACTGAGTGCCCCCGTTGTTGTTGCATTTTCCGTCGTTGGACAACCCATCATTGTACACTGAAAAGATCGAAGAATCAACATCAATCGTACTCAATCAAACTCTCGAACGTACATCCGTTGGATCCCATCATCTTGGAGGCCTTAAGCCAATTCCAAGCTACACGTACAACGTGTTAGTGAGCTGCGACGGTTGAACTGTGCGAGCACGCACTATTCTGGAGGTTGGTCAAGTACTGCCCGTTTTTGGTGACATCGTACATATATCCAGAGGTGGTGATATACAGCTCGTTGGTCTACATCGTGCGGTTAAAGTCAAGAACGATGAAATAAAGAGAAAATCAGCGTACAATAGCGTTCTTGTAATCGTGGTTGCCATTCCAAAACACTGTGCGCGGTCGATAAGTTCAACATGCCAAAAGCGGTTCAAGTTCAAACGTACAACCGCCCCCGCAGTAATCAGTGCTGACCGCCGTGCTACGGAAGGGAGTTAGTTTACGATCATCGGTTGAATATCCCATGGGGATCACCTGGCGATATCGTAGTACTTCTGCGCCTGTGCCAAATTTCCCGCACGCAGATACGCAATAGAAACCCATTGAACGTCGTCAAAAGAGTCGCCGTTGTCAAGCTGCCCAAACCACGGATTGAAAGTGGTGTCAATCACACCGGCGTAGGTGGAAATTCCCGCCAGGGTGTCGACTTCAATGAATCATGAGACGTTGAAATATCAATCTCGGGAGCGAATTCACTGAAAGAAAACACACGCACGCTCGGTGAGGTGGAAACTGCCAACGGCATTGATCCAGGGTTGTTGGCTTCCGTACGACCCGCCGACGAAGTAGGTGGCTTGGAGGTTGGCGGCGGCGGTGACCGCGGCATCAACGTATTTCTGGCCTGCAGAATGGTTTAACGCGCCGAGTGGGAATGAAATGAATAAATCGCGTACATGTGGCCGAGACGAGGGGAGAGGATGCGAGGAGTGCGAGGGATGCAAATGTGGAGAGCATTATGTAGTAGTATGCAAATAAAGGAAAGGAGTGTGGTAGCGAATGTAGAGATTCGCAAGAGGGGAAGGGTTTGGTGACGGAGTCGAGGTACAAATCCTTTATATACTTATATGCATACGTGTTGCACGAAATTTGAAAACCTTGTGGATGCAATATCCACAACCTTGTGGAGGCAATATTCATCGCCGATCGCCAACGTAAATCAGAGGCAACTGCACACATGGGTTACGACGGGCGTTGCTATCGCGCCCACGGCCAAAGCGCTGAATGGCGTTCAGAAGTTTGAGTTGGTTGCCATTTACCGGCCCCTATTAGTGCGTCTCAACGCATCAAAGTCTTGTGATCAGTGCATTAACGGAAGTAAACCACCACCATCAGGATTTATTCTTCCGCGCCTCGGATGGTACATACATATTAACATGGATCTTGACGAACCGCTCAACCGACTTAAGGTCCACCGCCGACCTTTTCACCTCTCCTCGCTGCAAAGCGTCAGATTTCATTGACCAAACGTCACTTGCAGCACCCACCAACGCGAACAAAACCCCTCTATAAACCGCGCCATACACTTCCTTGTACTCGGGGTGCGCCTTGGGGATAGGGAGAAGGTGCATGGCCGACTGCTTGATTATCGTTTTATTCGCCTTCTCCATTTGGTTCTCCGCGTCCGACTCGGCTTTCCGTTTCCCCTTGTTCTCGACCTGCCCGAAGACGTCGTCGTCCAAATCCTCCTCGCGCTTGACGCTGTTGCGCGGGACGTCGGGGACTTTGAACGAGGCAGAGTCCAGGCGGACGCTGCTTCCCAGATTCGCCATGCTCGCGGTGCGTTTGCGGACCAGGGGATTGGATCCGACGCTCGACGAGCGATCGAAGCGTATTGGCGGGCGCCGTGGGGTGGGGTCGTCTGGGCGGGGCAGGCGCAGCAGGGAGGGAGGCGGGGGCGCCGGGGTGATGCGGGCAACGATGAGCTGGAGTTCCCCCGTCGCTTGGGGGCGCGCGAATATGATCATTTGCGTCATGTCGGGGCCGTCACTGTCGCCCAACGCGACTTTGATGCCGATATCATGCGAGGAGTCGAGACAAAAGGTATTCTCGAAATATATTCGAGTGAGGGTGGCATTGGGGTGTATATCCCTGCATTTGAGCCATTAACCACGGGAAAGCTGCGCAGACAGCATGCGCACATCGATATCCCGCCCGTCTCGTCCATGTATATGTCGGCGAGCTTCGTGGGCCCCATCCAGCGTAGACTCGGTCTTTTACGCATACTTTCGAGTGCGAGTGCCAGGGGGTTCTCGAGTAAATTGTGGCCGCCTGACGAGGGGTGTTCGAGCCGCGCGACGAAAGTTAAACCATCGAGAAGAAGGTGGGAATCGGGGAGAGAAAGAGCACCGCGATGGAGGAGACGGTATTGGCCTGCGGGGCGAGGTGGGGTAGGATTTATGATGTTTATAGCGGGTGCATCTGTTTGCATTTCTAACATAGCTCGATATGGTCGTCTCGCGTGTACGAGAGTGAGCCCGTAATTCAGTACACAATCACTGGATCTGTCTCTCGACCTCCTCGACGCGTCAACGGATCCGAAACGCGCGTTGTGCGACAGACGGCTGGTGATACATATGAGCAAAGGGAACGCCGAACACAACTCCACGACGCACCGAATAAAATATGGAGGAAAGCCACAAGGTGGGCGAGAAAGGCGGACGGGGAGGGAGTCGTGGACGTGCGAAGCAAGAGAGATGTCACACTGCGTCACGGCTTGTTGATCTTTGTTGACGCGTTGTTTTGACAGATTGATGCCAACCGCAACCAACCCGCAAACCCTTTCTTTTCCTCGTTTCACCTGGTTTCACCGTTTAGTTCCTCTATGGTCCTCTCGGGAGTTGTATCCTCAATTTCCTACATTATCCAGAGCCGAGACAGCTTCTAGACATCTCAAAGTGAAAGCGTTGAAAGCTAGAAATTTGAAGTCCACCCGAAGTCCACCCTATCTCTTTGCAAGATGACGCCTACGCAAGATAAGAGGGCACACAACGCTCGAAGTTCAAGCTGCACCCACGATCACTTGCTTTTCCTCCGCGCGGGTCATCACGATCCGCAAAGCTTCTTGCGAAACAGTAAAGTTGCTCGAGTCCCTGAAATGTGAGTTAATTCTGGACCATTCGTAACGTGTTCCATCAACACACGCGTACGACGGAGTTGGGGTGGCCTTGACTAGCTTGACTCTTTCCTCCTCTTGAACTTGTTTTGGTCGAGCTTCAACGTTGCCTCCTGCAATCTCTTCACTATCCATTTCTCAGTGAGTCTACGTCCGGGAGCTGGCCTTCCCTTGCCATTAAAACTCGTTAACAGGTCTCAGAAACCATGCCCCTCGAAATTACTACTCGCACCATCGCGATGAGCGAAACAAAATCGAATACCAGCAAAAATATCCCCGGGCTGTCAGTAAAGCTGCCTTATGTCCCGATTTACCAGGGCGGCTATGGCAGAATGGACCGCAGCACTCCCGCCCAAGGCCTCGCAACCTCCAGAGTCGCCTCGTGCATTGCAGTGGTATTACACTCCCCTACCACCGGTCGCACTGTCCTCACCCACTCACCCAACTTCATGCGCATTGCCGTCAGTTTTACCCCAATCGTTGACTGGGTTATTGGCGGTGATGGCAAAACTGACTGGTCGGACTTCGAGGCAATGGCCTGGCTTTCTGGGACGGGAGCGAAGACAACAGGTGTTTCGATGGAAGTTGTCATACTCCGAGGGAGCGATTATGCCTCCAAGCGGGCGGCGGCATATCACCACGATGGATGGGTGGCAGATTTCCGTCAATTCCTAAGCACTGCAGCTGCTTCCCGGTCGTTCCGCGTCGCCAGCTGCTTGGATGCCGAAAAGTTTCTCAAGTGTGGTGCGGTATTGGTCGACAAAGTCACGGCACGCATAACCTATCTGGCGCTGGAACGTGGCCGCGAGCACTTGCTCGACGTGAAAAATCCGGAGCTGACAAACCAGTACACGATGGCACAACAACAGCAGGATCTTTTCGTTGCGCACGTCCTCCAGGAGCGCCAGCCTATAGACGCTTCCGCAGACTTGCACTTGCAATACGATGTGTCGTTATATGGACGCGCTATGCCCCTTCCCGACGAGGCTCGACTGCTTCTACGTCTGAAGCCAGCAACCGCCGCTAACCAAAGCCTCTTGCTCCGTACCCTCGGAGTATCTAGTGATTGGATTTCGGGCCCTGGGCTCAGCATGGGGCTGACCAAAAGCATGTTGAACGGAACTATGCAGCAGGGACGCAGCTGCGAACTTTGTGGTGATACAGGTGACTCAGTATGCTCACTGTGCAAAGGAGCTTGGTATTGCGGGAAACAGCATCAGACTGACGATTGGAAGGCTCACAAGACGTGGTGTAAAGCCCACCGGGTGACAACCAAGTAGCCAAAGAGATAGCGTTCAAGAAGTACAACAATTAGGGATACGTATAAATACACTGTGATACATAGGCATGCCAAGATGACAACAAGATTATAGCGAGATAGCGAGATAGCAAGATGCGACGAGCACAACCTGGAGAGATAAATATCGAACAAGAAATGGGAGTTATGGTGCGAGCTGGGTCACCCGGGGCACGGCGTACGGTAAGAGAGTCAAGAAGAGCCTCCAACTCCCATCGCGGAACACGACCGGTCTGACCCCTCCCCACCCGCGAAACGCCCCGAGCACGTCGACGCGCTTGAACTCTTGCACCGAATAATCGGGCAGCGCATACCCTTCGTCTGCGCGCCTGTACGCCGCGTTCCTAAGCGGTTCGAAAGGCGAAGGGTTAATCGGCGAGCGCGAGCCGCGGATGAGGCGGAGGTCCCTCCTGTTCAGAGGAGTCATGAAGTACGCCTGCACCGCGTCGAGGAGGTCGAGGACTTTGATCCCCTTTGGCTTGTCGACGATGATGGCTCCCCAGACCTGCATCCAATACCCAAGGATCGGGCAATTCATCTCGTCTGCGCAAATCCAAATCTTCTCCGCGTTGGGAAAGACGGCGGTATCCTTGAGACTGGGCTTTTTCACGATGCCTCGGCCGGTGTAGAGCCGGGCCAGTTCAGGTGCGTGGATAACATCCCATTGGAGCTGCGGGATGGTGGGGTTGATGGGGTTCGGGATGAGGGAGGGGTGGACGTGCAGCGGGACGGGGGTACCAAACGGCTGAGGGGGGAATGTTCCGGGCGTCCAGTGTAGCGTGTCGGCGGGTAGAGCAACGACGCCTTCCTCCAGCGGCACAGCAGGCAGTTCTGGCCAAGCGGGCGTATTCGCCGGCGTTGGCATCTGCATAAAGTGGGTTGCGAGATGTTGCTGCCATCCCATCGCGGATGGTGGGCTCAGATTCCCGGCGCCAGAAGCTGGAATGCATGGCATCCCAGGCGTCGCGTTACACGGCGGTAAGCCAGGGAAAAACGCGGGAGCTCGTATGGGAGGAACTGGAGGAAAATTTTAGCGACAGTACGTAAATTTGAAAAGTATGCTCACTGAATCCCGATCCATTGTACTGCGGCACCGAGCGGGGGTTGGGCAGACGTCTGGCGCGTCGTTGTCGCTGCATCGTACAAGATGAAAATGTGTGTCAGGGAAGAGGCCCAGGTACGTCAAAACCCTCTTATCGATGCGAGATCCGGCCAGAAGTGGTCCAGGAAACACGCGTTCGAGCACGAGTCACCACAAAAGATGTGGGCAAGTTCACGGACAAGGACGCGACTTTATGAGGTTCAAACAATGGCGGCATTGTTTTAGAATAGCTGACAGCGCCGCAGGTTGGCCACAAGTGTAAATCACGGTGATCGTTGGGCCTGGAGACGGAAGAACAAGGTAGACGAATACGGCAATCACGCTAGTCACACTTCTCGTGATGTGATCAGACGTGTCGTTCGCTTTCTCTCTTACTTTAGCCACCACAGGGTCCAAGAAAGCGCTACCAAACTGCGAAACCTCATCAAGAATGCTTTGGATGTCTGCATAGAATTTTTCTGGATGAAATCGAGCAGTTAACCTGGGTTGAACGCGATTAAAAAAATGTGACGGTGCGCCCACAGTTACACCTATGCGCCCACAATGACGACGGTACGTCGGTTCCAATTGTTGCGTGTCTATTGAAAGCTCTTGTTTCGTATGTTCCCCTCGATACCGCAGGGCGTCTTCCCCACCGACTACAATACCACCCAATGAAGCCGGTATCCTTCAAAACCTGGCCGAGTCGGGCCCGTATTGTTCTCCTCCTAGCTCGGGTTGGCCACACTGCAGTGCTTTTCTTGTTGTATTCCCGTCCTCATAAGAATCTCGCGCCTTATGTCCCTCCATCAGACAAACGGTCCAAACGGTCGAAGCCATGGCAGGATTACTATCCTTTCTCAACTGTTGCAATCTCGGTGGGCCAACCAATAATATGTACAGGATAGCGGCTAATTGCCATTCGTTGCAGGATTTCGAAGAGGCAGCGACGATCCAGTCTACGCGGTCATCGAACCTATTCCCGACGCCAACACTCCTCGTCGTGTTCGAATCATAGATGAGCCTCAGGGCCCACATCAGCCTTCAGGCCGCCAAACTCCTGTTGCTGGTATCTTACGCCATCGCTCTCCACCAGTCCAGAATAATCCATCAGGGCCGTCAAATCCTGTGGCCACTCGCACTGGATCGCCGAGATATCAGCCTCCTCCTCCCCTTGAACCCGGCGCTCCTACAGCGCGCGCTCTGAGAGATCCAGGTCGTGTCCTTTCAGATTGGGCAGCCACCGCTGGTCCAAGAGTTCCTCCCGGATATCATACCCCGGCAGCGGCAGCGCCCACATCTGCAACGCAAACTCAGCCGCGCGTTTCTCCTCCTCCCGCCCGATCACCCTACCTACCCTTCTCGACCTTGAATCCACCTCCTGGAGTAGACGCATCTCCGAACACACCGAGCTGGGGAAACCAACCCGCTCATACTCGGTCGAGTTGGGAGCCGCAACCTAGGACACCACCTGCAGATATCCCTCCCGACTGGGCGAATTGGCAGCCTCCAGCAACTACTCGGGCTGAGCCTGCCCAATCGTCCCGAACGTCGCCGATACCTCCCGTAGATTCATCGAATTGGAGAAACCCCGGCGTTCCTCAGGCTGAACCTGCTCACTCGACCCGGACGTCGCCGAGACCTACGGAACCTCCCGTCAATCAATGGACCGCTGGACCACCCGCTGGCGATTACTCTCATCCAGGGATACACCCTCCGGTCGGTTCGATGAACGACTGGAACCATCTCCCTCATCCCGACCCCGACTCGCAAATGCAATATGGGATGTCCCCGCTCTCGTCGGGTCGCTCCCCTCCCCGAGTCAATTTGCCGGCCTCTGCAAACCGAAGACCTGTGCAGAATACTATCCCGCCGCGGCGTACTCAGACTACCGCCCCGCGGTCGCGATTCAGTCCCGCGCCACCATCTCCGGGACGTCCTCGACGCAGTGCGATGAGAGGTCGCAGTGGGGTTACTGCGAGCCCTGCCGCTGGCCAGCCGCAGGCTCACGCGCACCAACACCAACACCAATGCATGCTCTGCGGATTCTGCCCGCAACATCAACAACTCCTCAACGCGCTGACCTTTCGGCAGCCGTGTCAATGTGCATGTGCGCATCAGCAGTGGCAGTCGCCTGCTTCGCTCAAGGCAGCGAACCTCCTGTACACCCCCGCGCAGCTGCTGTGCATGACTGGAATCCAACCGTGGATGAACAGTCGGGTGTATGTTCAACGACCGTTTTATTGAAGGTTGAATAAAGTTCATCACGACCTGTAATGTAAATAATTTCGATTCTGTGATGTCCTAATGGTTTAATGAAATCTCATGTTTGCTTGCGCTCTTTGTGACACCGGGATACCGATTTTTCTGAAAATTCAACCAAGCCAACCGAGATGAACCAAAGTTGGAATTTTCAGCTGAAAAAAGAATGGACCTGCGGCTGCCTGTGTAAAAACCGCCTTCCTTACTTTAAGTTCAGTCCTGCTCTCCTTGAAGTTCCCCCACTCCTTCCAAGAAAAAGAAAACGCTGTGGTTGCGTTTTAGCCGAGATGCCGTGTGGTGACAGACTCGGCATGATCCGACCCAAGCACCACCAAACACGAATCACTTCTCACTCTCCGCTTGCTCTCCGCGCACAAGGATCGAAAACAACGTTGTGTCCCCGCCCCGGCCTAGAAAAGCTCTCTTTCACTGCGCTCTCTTTATTTCCTCTTGCTCCTTCTGCAAGACCGTGATCAGGGACCTTCAAGCTTTAAGTTAGGAATCTGGTTAACAATGAATATGAATCAATCATCTGCTCCGCTGTGGAGAAGAACCTTAGACTGTCATGTTATTCAAATTCGCGTTGCCTGCAGAATCCCTTGGGCCTACTAGAGCTGTGCTTCCTTTCCATAGACAGTCTTTCAGGCGTTAACGTCCCTACTGCTCCTTAGTTTCTTACAATCGAGGCCTCTGGACACCTGGACTATGCCGGCAATGACCCTGACCAGCAGCCATGGATTGGGGGTTATCCTACTAGTAGAGTTCGACCCATATTTGGATCCTGTTCCATTTTGGGGGCCCACAGGCGCTCACCGGTCACCGCGTGCCCGCGCCCACTGGCGTATTCCAAAAAAAACCCTGTCCAGGCTCGACCCTTGTGTTCATCAATAATCTGACATCGTGCTACTGGGCGGGTTTGGGGCGGACTGGCGGCTCTGCCATTGAATTTCTGCCAAAAAAAAGTCAGAAAAGGTGTCTTGCAACATTGGAACGTTGCCGAGTCTTTACAGCTGCAATTAAATGCATGCACACGACACGAATATCGGCCGAAATCGGCGAAAACTTTCATAGTTCAGCGTCTATCGAGTGGTTCCACCCATCACTATTTCGAGTGGCGGATTGAATGGCATTCTTTTTTTGTCGTGCTTGATCCTGCACTCAAAATTCTACCCGTATTCGCCGTGTAAGCTCTCTTTTCAGTTCGAATTCAATTGTTTGCGTCGTATGCTCACCCATTGAACGTACAATAGTGCTCTTGCTTCGACGAGTCGGCATCGTCCAAAATCCACGGCGTTCTCACCATCACCGCCAGTCAACTCCATTTTCGATTGCCGAGGCGTTCTAGTCCGTCTTATGGCACTGGGCACCGGCAAACTAGATGAAATCCACTTCCCATCTCTGCAGCGACCCTCACCGATCTTATTCCTTTCAATGCCCTCAGAATAAAAGTACTCGCCGAAGTCCTTGTGAATCGAGTTCTTTTCTGTTCACAGTCTTCCGCGTGGCAACTCGCATGTCTCAATCGGCCTCTGAGCAACTCCCGCTCGACCTTCAAAGGCAAATCGTGATCTCAGCGTATGTCTTCGCTGGGTCGACGGCGGTATGTCTATTGCCGTTTGGTCTTTCATGGAGTTCCTTATTATGTCTAGGTCTTCATCTGGGATATCCTGAACAATCTCCGGAGCGAATATTTTCTGCTTTCTCGACATCGGTTGAACGCAGCCACTGTGGGATATTTTGCATCGAGGTAAAGAACATTTGTCCTTCGTCTTGACAATTAACTAATATGCTGGCGGCCAGAATTGCCTCGTTCGTCTATGTGCTGGGATTCACGATTTTTGCTTGCAAGTCTCATAATCTGCCATAAGAGCGCCGTTGACACTATTTTTCGCCGGCCAGCATACCCCCTGCAGGATTGCGCAGCGGCCTACACTGCGTTCACGGCCTTCTTTCCCATCAGCGTGTCCGGGACGGCCTTCCTCTTTTTCTTCCGGGCCCGCGCGATTTTTCACGGCGAGTTGCTGCCCACCATCGTATTCGGGTGCCTGTGGCTTGCAGTCCTGGCCTCGTCCATAACCACCACCATCGCCGGAAGCGCAATTGGGTTGGGTGATCCAACGGTGTGCGTCATTGCGCCGTGGCACTCTTCGGCGGTATTCTTTGGTTTGTCGAGGATCGTTACAACGGTGCACGACACAATCATCTTCTTCGCGATATCCTACCGGCTTATGATAAACTTCCGAGTGGAGCAGCAAACACCCGGGGAGCAAGTCAAGGTTTTGTTCAGCGGCGCCAACCTGCCTGCCTTTCCAAAGTCGCTCTTCATGGACGGCCAGCTGTATTACATGTGCGTCCCTCTTTGATGCTACTTTTATTATCATGTTGATTATTCTTCACCAGGATCACAGTCGTTGCTAATATTACCACCACATTGATGACCTTCGTCCCCATGAGCCCGGTCTACAACGGCTTCCTGGTCATCCCGAATGTGACAATAACAAGCATAATGCGTGCCGCGTTTATCGCAACACCAAGCTGGGCATCGCGCGCGGCCGTGGGGATCTCACGCTCCCTACCCTCAATACGGTCACTGCCAGTGGGGAAGCCGTTCCGCTGAGCGGCGTGCAGCACACGGGAATGACCGGGGAGCTGCATACTCGGGGGACGGATTTGGATTCCACCGAACACGAGAAGAGTAGGACGGACATTCAGCTTCACTTGATGTCTCGGGATAAAAACTCGAGCTATTCATCGCATCTATATGACATTCCTTGTTAATCCTACTACCGCATACTTGATTCGATTATCCATACCCGTACCTAGCATACCCGTAGCATCTCCAATCTTTTTACTCCACAGTTTCTTGACCGTTCGTTCGACACACACACATTCTTTAAAAATTGGCTTTCACGTTACTAGGGTAGATGAGTCCTGATTCAATCCTTCGGTGCGGTTCAACATAGATTCTCTCAACATTCAAAACTAGCTCACATATAAAAATGAACCCTGTATAGGGAGGCTCACGTTGTTTGCAACAATTTAGAAGTCTGCCAGTACGCAGAAGTTGCTCATTCAAATCGAGCCTGAGTCATGCAGTGTCGAATTACTTGCGCCTTTTCGCTGATTTTAGATCCTTGCTGAGACTGGAGCCATCCTGCATCACTTGCAGGTTCAAATAAATTCAGCTGCACAAGCGGTTTACATATATGGATCAAGTCTAAGTTCAAGACATCTCAAACCCATATCTGTTGATAAGTCAGTGCAGAGTGGTTTCTGCATCGTCTTCCCCTCCCTGGCGCCCTCACTCCTTCCAACAAAAAGAAAAAGCCATGGTTGCGTTTTAGCCGAGATGCCGTGTGATGGCGGACTCGTGTGATCCGACGTAAGCACCACTAAACACGAAACACTCCGCTTGCTCTCCGCGCATAAGGGTCGAACCAGCCTCGGATTCACTTAGCTTAAGTATCGACACCTCATACCGCATATTCCGCCCTTTCCCGCCAACAACAGCCTTAAGCTGCCTCCGCGGCAGTCCTCCCCCTATTGCTTACAGCCTGCGACGTTCTGTTTCGCTGAAGTTTCGCTCACAAAAGTCCTTCTGGAGCTACGACACTGCAACTTGTCTGCCTTCTTGCTTGCAAGTTTGATTACGGTCTCCTCATTTCGTGAATCAACGCCGGCAATCCTATACTTATCCCCCGCGACACGTACGTCGGCGTAAGTCGTCCAGGACCATCGGTGAACCACTGGACACCCCAGCTTCAAGTTTCGAGACACACAGGATAGGTCCGCACACGATGTGGCCGGTCCTTCTTGCTGTTGCAGGGCTTTTTTGCGCTTCACGCATTTATTCAAAGTATTTTGCTGCGCTGCCGGCGGCAGGTCGGTTCAGAGGCTCAGTCTGTCGCCTGATTCCTCATTTTGTCGTTCGTTTCCACAGCTTCACAACCACGTCCCAGAATTTAGACCATTGTTTGACCCTCAGTAGTTTAATTCCCACTTGTTGGTGGAATCCTGGGTATGACACTATCTACGGGTGGATATGCTGGTCCGTCAAGTTCGTTTTAATGTAGTCAGAATCTTAATTTCTTGACAGCTTATTTCAAGCACGCGCACGATGTTATTTCAATAGTTCCGTTGCTAAACACGTCAAAGATGGCACAGAAACTTCTGCACTTGAAGACGCCCTTTCAATCGCATCTAAGACGCTTATTCCTCGGTTCATTACTCCTCGATGGACATGTTATCTTCTATTCAGGAAGTACTTCGCACAATATCCCCCACTTTGAATGAAGCTCAAGACTGCACGAGATCGACCGGGCCTGGAACAGTCAATGGGCAAGCTTGTCTTGATTCGTCAAGAGGATCTTTCTCTGCACACGAGGAGGTGAACAGTGGCATATTTAGTCGACTGGTCAATGCCTCCGACGGAACTGGTAAATATACATTCAAAGGAGATGAAGTGGTACGTCCCACGGAATACATACTCCTCATCCCTGATGCCGTTCGCAAAGACAGCCAACGTGCTCTCCATTCTCTTTGCCGGGAACGGTTTAGTATCTGAATTCCATACCAGTCATTCAGGCGCTCAGTCGAGAACAGACCAAGGCTTTCGATGAGATCCAACGACTCGTCCCCGCCGGTCGCGATCCGTTTTCTTTGGCGCAGTCATTTCGAACCCACGGTCCCTCCAGGAATTGGACGGTATTAAAGATTTGTTCATCTTTCTGCCTGCATGCACGAAGCACAACGCTTAATTCGTTCGTCTCATCAACTTCTACTCATATCATCCAACACAATAACTCATTTTCCACAGCTGCACTTCTGTTAATGCCCAGAGATGTCGTGGAGGACGTTACCGTCAAGATTGCACACCAGCAAGGGAGCTTGTGACCTTTTACAAGCGTGCTCATGTTGTTATCGATGATAGTGCAATTCGTGAGCATCATTCTCGACGTCTATTCGCCTGGTTCCTCACTTCTCTGATACAGACTATAAACCAATTAATTTCCGGACCCATATCAGCATATTCCGTCTCGCTGGTACGATAAACCCGAAGAGGAAAATCCTGAATTCGGCTTCGGCCCTAGGGTCTGCATGATAAGAGCAACTCTGTCCCTGTGTCTTCTACTTCGGGATTAGAAATTGGACATCGACCTGAATGATGGTGAGACGGAGAGGGAATACCAGGAGCGGGTGCTTGGAAAGGCTAGTCTGATGGGGACCTGGTTCAGTCCCAATCAAACTCTCAAGGCGACACTGAGAAGCCGTTTACTTGATTAAAACTTGATTCTTCACGATTCACCCTATGAACTATCTGACCCCGGAATTCCGACTCGAACGAAAGATCAACTAATGTTGAACTGAGGTTGAAACGCGCATTTGATTATTTTCCTCAGTCGCATAAATTTTGTTCTTGGCGTAAGGTTTACGGTGTCATTGTTTCTATGGCCACGGTCTTGTCAACGTTTTCACTGCCCACGACAAGTCCATGAAGAAAAAACCGATTTCGTCGGGATGCAGCCGAAATGCCGAATCATGCCGAAGTCTCGGAACGATTCGAAAACGAAACCAAACAAGAAAACCTTGTCTTTCTGAACGCTCACTCAACGACGGCTCGAATCAACTGGGCCTTGATTTTTGACAGTTCCCACATGTCCCGCTCTTGTTCGCAAACAATGGACTCAGGTTGCCTTCCCGGCGAGACGAATTCTCCGACGGCGTCTTCACTTGTGCCTTGACGACCTTCCGCAGCCTCCGACCTTTAGTTTCGCTGTCTTGAATACAACAAGGAATATCTCACCCTTCTGGAGCTATGAGACTGCCTGTACCCGAGCTTCCCTGCCCTAGAGACCGCTCGACGGGCGGCCTTTTACTTGTTGGCAATGTTGTTGTTCTCTGAAACGGAAGAACAATGGACTGGCTATGGCTGGAGGCGTACTTTAAGGATGGTTTCGGGCGCTGTTGAACTCGGCTTGCCCAACATCTCTAATATCCTACGTGCTACTGGTATCACGGACCCTCTCCACGACACGCTACGCGCTACATCTCCGTGAAAAAAAAAGAATGTCCATCTTCTCGACCAGACAAAAACGCTCGAGGCGTTCCATTCCATGTGCGTTTTTCATTCTCACTGCACTTTTCACGGCTCAATGAATACGCATTCAGTCAATTATCACTTGAGCCCATCTTACAATTGGCCGGGCTCTCCACCGGCGTATAATTGGTCGGCGTTGACCCCGCCACCGTCGACCGCTTGGAATTTTCCGTATTTCTCCGCCCACTCCCACGTCCCGTTCTCTCCAGCATCATGGGGACACTCCCCCTCCTTCCCGTCAAGCAATTGGGATTCATGGTACCCGGCCCCACCTTTGGGTACACCTCAAGTGCCGTGGTCCGCTCCTCTGCCCCCAGTCCATCATTATTGCTCGCCGATGGCGACGTGCCCCAGCTGTTCACATTACACGCCGATACCATACTGGGACATTTCCACTCCCCCTGCAACGTCGCCGGCGTTCGAAGTCCTCGGGTTCTCCGGCTCCGCCTTCGACGACGTCGACCTCAAGGCCGCTGTCCCCGCGCACATCGAAAAGATTCGCATCTACGTCGAGTCGCCGGAGTTCACAAGCTGGACGAAGCAGTGGGGGTATGCGACGGCGCACCGCCGCGGCGGGCGCTCCATCACGCTGCTCGACGTCCTAGAGGCGGTGTACAATTATTTTCAGGAGCCCGTATCCATTGATGTGCTACCGCCGCAGTATCAGGGCATGGTGGCGGGGGCGTACAGCAAGCGGGTTGCGAAGGCGGGTGGGGCGTACGATGGCCTAACACGTGTAGATGTGCTGAATGGGTGCAGACTGCTCTCGGGGATGCGGTCACTGAGTTATGGGGATGTGGCAGGAACGATGTACATCGCCTTGGAGTTGCGGAACAAAATCTAGGTGCGGGTCGGCTCAGTAACCAAGCATTCCTCCTGCCTCGTTTCTACGATTTCAGTCTCGATTCACGACTACTCATGCCCTTATGCTAATAATTACACTCGTAAGTAATGCGCTTTACTGTATCTCCACGCTATCCTACCTACTTATTGCTACGTATCCACTGTATCCAAATTATACGCCTCATGATGCCCTCAAATGATTCTGTTTATGAACCCTTTCCCGGTCATTGGCCTGTCGGACGCAATTGAGACAGCCCTAGAATCGGATCCTTGGGTGAGTCACTATCACTCAAATGAAGCCTCCTTCCATTCTGTGCAGTGCTGGTGGGAAGGAAACACTCTGGATGGGGTCAAAAGCTGTCGAGGCGCCTGGCGAAATTAGATGGAATGAATGACACGCGACGGCCTTGCGTTGCGGGCGGTGCGGTGGTCCGAGCGTCAGTGGGCGTCTCTAGGCGCCTACGCCCCCTTATCTCCTGCGCGGATCTGTGTGCAATTTCCTCAGCTTGCTTCCTACCACCACAATGTACCTTGCAAACAACGGTGAGCGGTCCTTCCCCCTCCACGAGAAGAGCCTATTGCTCATAGATTCATGCTCAGAGGCGATTACGATGACCCCAGCGAGCTCAAACGGGTCGTCTTCAGCGACAGCACTGCCATCGCATAGTGTGGTGTCGTCCAAAATGTACGATATGTACGAAGAACCAGAGCGCGGTCGTTCTCTTTCAAGATCGAGTTCGCACTCGTCGTCCAGCGGCTCAGGCGTCCTCATCCTTCCAACTCCAAGTTCTATTGACGGACAATCGTCGACTGGATCGCACTACCCTCGTTATGCGTACGGGGTCCCTCTGAGGATCGAGCCTTCCGGAACAGCAGCATACAACCCGACGTACCTGTACCAAGTGGACGGGAGATCCTCTTTCCCAGGATCCGGTAACGCGCAACCGCGTGTCGTCGATGGGCCAAAGGTCGATAAGAACGTCCCGACCTCAACTGAGTCGACTGCTCAGCGCCCGGATTCTGCCCAGTTGCCCATGCCCCTCGGCGATGCTTGGGGTCTGTTTGGTCACCGTAGTCCTCGAGTACACCAGCGCTCCCCAGATCTGTTCGGTGCCCGTACCCCCAGAGGAGGCTCTCCTGCCTCTTTCCAAGCGCCACCCAGCCCCAATCCGTACTTGCCGCACATGCGCACCCCCGACCTGAGGGCAAGCTCCCCGTTCAGTCTCCTTAGTCCAAGAGCAAACTCTCCTGATGGTGAGACCTCCGTTGCATCCCCAAACCTTCATGGCCCGCTGAGCAGCATCGCAGAGGTTATCGCTAACCCGTACACCAACCCGAGGACACCATCCCCGGGTCTGTTCGGTCCCCGTAGCCCGAGAGACTCTCGGTACTCGCAGAACATTGACAGTCAGCCGACTGTAAGCGTCTCTTATGCTTATTGGCCGCCGCCCAGCGTTCAGCAGCCCAGCGCTAGCCAACGCTGGCAATCGTGGGGTCGCCCTGCGTTCACTCCTCGCACTCGCTCACGTTCTCCGACTACGCGTCCCCCTTATACCCAAATCCCTATCGTCCACTCACATGGTAGGAGCCGGAGCCACAGTCGCCGCAGCCGTAGCTATTCGCCTGCTTCGCCCATCATCGTACAAGCAGAACCCTATGTTGTCCAGCCCGGCCTTCCGTCCGTCACCCGGCCCCGTTCGCCCTCTCATTCAACACGACTCAGGGCTCCGAGACATCACTCGCGTTCTCGTTCTCCGCCCCGTTCCCGTAGTCCGATTGTCATCGTTCCAGGTACTCCGCCTCCGCCTCAGCATCCTACTGTCATCGTCCCAGGCCGCGCGCGCAGTCGTTCCCACTCTCCCCGTCGTCGCATTCATTACTCCGTAAATTCCGCTCGATCTCGCTCTCCTTCTCCACCGCCCCAAATTATGATAGCTCATGCTACCCGGACACATTCACGCTCCTCGCGTCGACGCTCGCCCTCCCCGGCGAGGAGCTATTATCGTCCAGGCGACGCTCCTCCTCCCATCATTATTCAGGCCGCCAGCTCCAGCTCCCGCTCCCGCTCCCGCTCCCGCTCTCGCTCGCGGCATCGCGTATCGAGCTATCGATCTCCCCGTAATCGTGGCCCGCACGTCAACCGCCGCAACTACTCCCCGTCGACGGCGACATCCAGCGCAAGCCACGGCACGCCGATTATCATCCCGTCCAATGGCCCGACTGTGAGGATTCAAGAGCCGGTGCAGACGGCGCCGCAGCCATCTCCATGGGACGGGTGGGGAGGGCCCCCCACCATCCCCACCATCCCCCCACCTTCTTGGCCCGCCAACCCACAGTCAGCTTGGCCCGGATATGCACCCAGTGTCCCGCTCGGACAGCCCTGGATCCCGCCGATCCCGACTCCTCGTCATGTTGTCGGCGAACCCTTTGTTCCCATCTGTCAGCCGTATCAGGCGAGTTGGCCGCCGCCGCCAGCGCCACAGTGGGCCCAATGGACCCCCGCCGGCCCCCCGCACAACGATCCCTGGATGGACTGGGATGACGGTTCCGTATACGGAGAAAACCTTTACCACTCCAAGCCGTGGCTCAATCTCGCGAAGCACCCACGTTTCTACCACGCAGATGGTAACCTCACCGTCATCGTAAGTTTCCCCTGCTGTCCCCGTCCCGCCCTGGACTTATGACGTTCGCGCAGATCGGCGACATGCAGTACAAACTGCACCGGTACCTGTTCAAAAAGTGTAGTTGGTTCTTCCAATCCAACGGCGAGCCGACGTACCTGCTCGGCTTTACGCACAAAGACTTTGACCATTTCCTCTCCATCTTGTACCCTCAGTACGTCCTCGTTTCCTCACTACATTTTCATGACGCTGACGCACCGCACAGGGACTACTCCGAGGAAGAATGCAAGACGGCGGAGGAGTGGACCTCCGTGCTCACCGTCGCCGTGGACGCAGGAATGCAAGACGTCCGCCGCCTCGCGATCAAGCGCCTTACGTCGCTTGCGAGCCCCGTCGACAAGATCGCGCTCGGGCACCGCTATAACATCAAGGAGTGGCTCGGGCCCGCGTACCTCGCGCTCGCGATGCGCAAGGAGCCCATCAGCAGCCTCGAGGGCGCAAAAATCGGCATCGAGGCGCTCGTGCGCGTCGCGGCCCTCAAGGACGAGGTGTTTGCGAACCTGACGTCGTATGTCGACCAAAACAAGTTCTCGGAGCTCTTTGCGAGCAAGCTGGCGTTGTAAAAAAATGAAAATGGACGGAATGAATCGGAGAGGACAATGTAATTGTAGTCGCAAATTAGCCATGCCTACCCCTCGTGTACAATATCTCGTCGTGACTCTAATCTAATGTGCCATTTGCCACGATGTCGTTTGCTGTAAGTACTATTGGGATGGTAAAGTCAGGGATACATCGTAGAATCGTGGTAGTATACAATTATAGGAGGGCATGTAGTCTATTGGTTACAAGGGAGGGTTTCAAGCGCAAGAAACAGATCCGTGGGGCTCCATGTACACCGCAAGGCGGCGCAAGCCTTCGGGGTCGACGAGTTTCTGTACGATCCAAGGCGCCTCCGACTTAGTAGTGACGACCCGGTCAACATGCACCTGCGCATCGGCGAGCCCCTCCATCTCGCGCGCGCGCTGCGCCTGAATGTAGTCCACCTGCTCTGTGAACGCGTTAGCGTTGGAGAAGCAGTTGAGCGCGCCGAAGTTGGTGGGCAAAGGTGAACTGGGCCGCGAGTTCGCGGGGCTCGAGGGCCGAGAGGGCCGAGAGAAGAAGGCGGGGATGGGGGAGCGCGGGATGGGGCGGATGATCGTGCGCGTGGAGAGGAAGGTGCCTTTGTCGAAGACGTCGGTTTGGCTGATGGTCTTTGGGTTGGTAGCGACGTCTTCCTGGAGTGTAAGAGAGGAGTTTACGGAGGCGGGTGGGGTGGACAAGGCAGATCCTGAAGCGTTGGAGGATGAGGGAGAAGAGTCCCATGTAATCTCGGGGGTGCCGCTCCGGGACGACGACGCAGACGCGTCGTCCTCGTGGGTGAGACCAGTTTGGATGCTCAGGTTCATACGGTTCGCCTGAGGGGGGATTCAATCAAGATGCCACCGGGAAGAAAGAGAGGAGCATACCCCGCGTCTAGAGAAGTCGAAACGCTGCGAGTCCATAACTTCAAGGCGTTCCGTATCCATCATCATTTTGTTTTTTTGAGAGGGAGGTCGGTGCAGTAGGGTTTTAGTGGGGTGGGATAAGTAGGGCGTCTTGAGCCCTATTTATACCATGTCCACTGGGTGGCAGGATGGTGGCCATGGCTGCGCTTGGGCCTCTGCGCTTTCCTCCGTCCAAATCAGGTAAGCGGGCCAACATTGTTTCGAAAACGCTTTGCTGCCCACGAAGCCCGACATTATGCGCCGGCTTTGTTCCCGCTCCATCAAAGCACAGATAAAGCGAGGATGGTGGCCACCCGCCTTGCGTTTGTTTCGCTGGGGGGGGGGGTATAAAATCCAGGCCAAACGACAATTCAGACAAGAAATCACCCTACACTTTGAGCCACTTGTACTATTTCACGGCGCGCATAATGGTGAGGTTAATTCAGCAGATAAGCCGACAGTGGGCTGACGATTACCTAGCCGAATCGCACTCTCCGAAAGAAGTCTCTGCCGACTGTCAGTGTAAAAATCAAGGATAACGAGTCGAGCATCTCGGAACTCGACACCGCCGTCTATATCATGGTGACTGGCGTGAAAGTGTTGGGATTTGAGAAGGCCAAATTATCCAGAGTCGTCCGACGAGACGGAGAGTTGCTGGTGAAACAAATTCGTCGAAGGCGCATGGTTGCGTGATTCAGTTGTCTGCATTTTGTATTTTTAGGGCCTGTACCAGCCGCGTGTAACCTCCAAATATGAACCAGGTTTGTTCTCAAGAAAAGCGGGCGAACATGGAAGTAGAGAACAAAGGGGAAGACGATGGTTCTATTTGGTAGAAGTTGATGGCGCATCTCCCTTCACATTTTACCAGCCTTTACCGTCTGTTTTTGCGTACGTCCTCTGCTTCGGTCTTGCACCAACGCAAAGCTTCCTCGACCCTCCGTAAATTGTGGAGACCCGCTTTCGAGGATGCGGCCAGAGTAACCACGGAGCTTCAAAGCAGTTCATTGTCCCGTCTCCGGCGCAACGGTCTTGAACTTTGGTTGCAAATCTGGCACCGGCGTAGTAGGGAACCTAGAATACCACCTCTGTGTCCAACTTAATCCAATTCAGTCGACAACACGCTGGCGTTACTCTACACTTCGTCTAAATCCCGTGGTCTTGCGCATCAACTCACCCGGAACCTCGCCCATTTGACGCGCGGAGAGCAGGAGCGGGTAAATGCTCAGAGGCGTCCCCGGTGGAAACCTGGCTTGCCCGTTGGTTCGCTGGAATACAAGCCATTTTTTGTGGATGGCCACAGAAACAACGCGCAAGAAGAACAGGCGGAAGCGAGTCACGCGTGGGATGCTCTTGACGAGGTAGTGAGGATGGCAGAAGGTAGGCAGGAGCTTTCGTTGGGGAAAGTACGTGTCAAGCGATAGGTAGGGAATTTTCCTTCAAACTGGCCTTCATTGAACAGTTCGCAGCCGCTTGTGGATTCGAACCCCTTGACTCCTAAATGGAAAAACGGCCCAGTCAATGGCCGCCCCCTACATGTTCAGTAGATTTAAATGTCCCCCTTTCCCGGCCGGAATTAATTCAATCGCAGTATTTATAACGGGTGCACTGCGCTTCACACAATATTCCCTTTCCCTTCATATTCTTTCGTCGATGTCCTTCACTATTCGCCCCAGTTCCAAAAGCATCAAGTCCAAGGGCTTCAGGGTTCGTCGAGGTTATCGCAGTCTCGGCCTCGTCCTCACCTCCTACCATTCTCCCAGGTTCAAGGGCAGAAAGGTGCCCTCAAAGTCAACCTTGCCACGCCCTTCCAACTCCTCCTGGATGTCGACTCCGATTCCGACCCTGAGACTCCTTCCCCTCTCTCGGTCTGCTTCGACCTCCAGAAGCCCGCATCCAGCCCTTTGCGCACCGAGTGGGCCGACTCCGACGACTCCGATTCATCGGAGGAGGCTGACTTCGATTCCGACCACGAAGACTCGCAGGTCATCGTAATTCCCTTCTACAGTCCTTTCTACACCCCTCCTTCCGCTCCGGATTTCAAAACCACCTTCGACGACCTCCCCTCTCTCCCCTCCGCGTCTTTCGAGTCGGACAGCATCGCAGCGCAGTTCCACGCCGAGCTCGGGCACATTCTTCCGGAGCAGGTGCAGAAGGACCTCTTCCTCATCGACGAGGCGGCGCTGCGAGAGATGGACGACGAGCTGTTCGCGGCCCCGATGAATGCATTTATCGATGTATGCCTCGCCCAGCTGCGCCCTCCTGCGCCCATTCCCACCCAAGCACAAGAGGAGTCCGACGACGCTTCCGTGAGCTTTCACTCTCGTCCCTTTGCTGGCTGACTTACCTGTCCTTAGGCATCCTGCCCGACATACTACCTTGCATCGTACCTCGACCCGCAACGGTACGACGACGCGGTGTTGCCCGCCGCCATACGCTCCCTCTTTCACAAACGCACGCTGTCCGCGGGTCTACATGTGCAGGCGAGTCCTGCGGCCGCACGCCAAATTACACCGTTCCTTTGAAATCACACCCTTCATTTACCGAACTCAATCCTACACCATCTCTTCTTCAAAATTACTGTATACCAACGCACTGTCGCTTCAAAATTACACCCTTCATATTCATAATAATCACTTGCATGTATACAGCCCTCGAAACATACGGTATCCCTCTTTTACTTGGTGGAATTGATTCACTTGAGTCAACTAATCAAATTTGCCCCTGGCGTCAAAAGCGCCGTAAGCTTAGACTATGGATCTAGTCCGTCGTCGTGGTCTGCGTTCAGTGACGTAAAACAACAACACGTTCCCGGCGTTCATAAGAATGACTTTGTCCCATTCAAATTACTGGAATATAAATATTTACCGTGCAGCAGTGAGGGAGGTTTCTTGGACAGTTCTAACAATTGGGGGTCAAGACGTCAATTAACCCTGAGAACTTCGCAAAAGTACGATAAGACGAGGGCTGATTTTGCTCGCTGTCAATAGATCGAGCAACCGATTCGACAAATTGGGACAAAGGCGGTAGTATCTTTGGTTGTGTTTGTGCGCTCTGGGATCGAAACGTTGCATCGTTCAAACCGATCCTACTGAAGCCTTCTTGAGGCGCTCCTCAATTGCGGCTTCCGCGCGAGACCAAACGTCCGGAAGGCCGAAACATGGAGCCTCCCAATCTGCTATCGGTTCGTGCCAGTTCTGGGCAACGACGCGATAATCGTTAGCGTCCTTTTCGATCTGTTGGCGGATGTCGTTCACCCTGACAACCAATACACGAAGGGAAGGACAACTCGAGCATACGACCGCAGTATGCTCCGCGCTGGGGGACGCGAAGCCGAAATCCAGGGCAATGTGAGTCAGATGGGGAAGACGCCTGATTGTGGGTAGCAGTTCCAGGAGGGTAGAGTGGGCCCAGACGATGATGTACAGATGGGTGAGGTTGGACAGCCACGTTCCGGGAGTCGCTGGAACTCGCGAGATATGGTTAAGTTCCAACGAGAGTCGGCGGAGCGGAAGCCCGCCGATGAGGCTGGAAAACTCTTGGTGTGTGTCCGAGTCGCAGTCAATCCAAAGGGCAAGCCGTTCTACTGCCGGGCAAGCGGCGAGAATGCGGCAGGCGTTTTGTGCCGACACATAGGACGGAAGGCATAAGACCTTTACTGCCGAGAAGAACGCAGGGGGTTTGAGTTTGGAGTCGACAAGACACAGAAATTGGCCTGCACGGTGGTCATCCCGAATCGTCACCATCGCGTAGAAAATAAGGTCAATCCTAGGCGAAGTAGCAAATTGATCGATCTGTACAGGACATTCGAGGGCTTAAAACCCACCAGACCTGAACACGGCGCGCTACCATACAGAACGCAAGTTTGAGGTTAGCATTTCGACGGCCGGCCCTGAATGCAAGTTCGAAAATTTCGCGTTCTAGCTCAAAAGGCAGATTTGGCATGGTCGAGCACGACAAGAGAGAAGGTGGCTGTGACGGCGATCATCCCGCATGAGTTCGTTTCCCACGGTTGACAAAACGGAGCCGCGATAGATATCGTCGTCGAACTTCAGCATAGTGCGGCAATCCAGCATGTCAAGAGCGGATTTCAAGGCCCTGCTTCAGTTTGGTTATGCTCGCCTGGAGTCTAATGAGTTCGGTGTCGTATCGCGCAAGCTCGGTCGACGAAGAAGAGACGATTTCCTGGCAGTGAGATGTCTGTAAATTTGTCGGATTTTCGTTGGTAGCTGCTGCAGCTCTGCTTTTCGTGTGAGTCGGGGAAGAAGAGAAGAGTGGAAAATGGGCGGGCATGCGCCGCACTGGGGCAAATGGCGGGCGGTGGATGTATGGGCAGGACAAACCCTACGCTAGGGTTCGCCTCATCCTCACTTTCGCTGCATTTAGCTTTATCTACGCATATAAGTAAGTTGGTGCGCACCATATAGTGGGAGACGGCAAGTGTTAAACCATCACACAGAATTAATTAAATAACGTGGAATACATACATACGTGTATCTAATGAGCGTATTACTTAAGTAATCCTAATGGTGCAAACAGACAGAGATAAAAGGCAGGGTACCGGGTAGCGGCTCAGACAGTCTTCTTCCCCTCCACGCTGACGATCTTGCTTTCGAACGTAACCCGTCCACTGGCCACCAACCGCTCCACGTACACATCACCCAGCGCAGTCGCGGGCGTGAGCACTCCTCCGCGGCGCGCAAGAGGGGGCAGTTTATCTCTAGGCGTCAGGGCGAGGGACAGCGCGGCCTCGGAGATCAAGACTGCATGTACACGTTCTCGTGAGTGGTCGATTATAGTGTACGAGGGAGAGACACGTACCAGAAGTGAGCGAGTACCCGGGATCTCCTTGGCCGGTCATGATGGTCTTGACTTGCAGCGGTGTGGGCCGCGCAGGCGACGCGACAGTCGTGGTGATGTTCGTAACCTTCATGAACCCGTTCTTCTGGACACTGCGTGCACGAGCGATGGTTAGCGATTACATACATACACACGCAGTAAAGGCACGCGGAAAACGCACGACGGCGAGGGGCCTTCTCCGGGTTTGGGAAGGAACTTTTGTAGGAGCCAGCGGAGCTGTTTTGGATGATTAGCGTGTAACGGAGATGAGAGCGAGGTTACGGGCTTACCGGCGAGACCATGAAGGCGCCGAACCCAATGACCATGCCCAGGGTCAGCAGCACTGCGCTCACGGGCCCTCGCGTCACCATAAACTCGTCGTACTTGAATGCAGGGCCGTAACGTGGCAGGGTGCGGTCCTTTGCCGATTCCGTTTCGAACAGGCCCCATGTGCGCTGCACGAGCGCGCGGTTGGTAGGCGACATGAAATAAAACGCGCCGGTGAGTGTTTTGCGGGTGTCGGGAAGGAAGAGCCGGCGAACGAGGCGCCGCGGGAGGGGAGGTGCGCCGAGGGCTGGGAGTCATCGCCCTGGTTAGTCTAAACGACGTCGCGACTACGAAATGGTCTCACCAGGACTGAGTGAATATTCGAAGTTTGCGATCCGGCGCTCGTTCGCTGGAATTGTGAGGAGCGTCAATCCCGTTGATATCGTCCCGCCGGAGGCTCCGCCTTTCAAAACATAGGCGGACACGGAGGTGTCGATGTCTACTGGCTCGTTTGAAAATTCACGGAGAGTTTTGCTGGCAAGGAAGTTGACGAGGTCGGCGGGAACAGAGTCAAAGCCGGACGACGGAACGATGATGGAGCCAGTTTTGGTTGCCGAGTAATGAAACCTGCGGACGCGTTAGCGCGTAGGGGCACCACCAAGACGCCACCGACATATTTATGACACGCTTAATCCATGGAGTCTCTCCTGTGAGGTCAACATCTGGATGATTCAGTACGCATCCTCGCTTTTTTGTGCGCTAAGTACATACAATGGATGCCGTGTTGCGCGCAAGCACTGTAAAAGTAAGTAAGGAAAGTGCAGACTTGAGACATAAATTAGCTGACTCGACCACGGGGGTGCCCCAAGTCCAAAACGGCCCAACCTGCAGAAATAAATTAGCTAACCATGGGATTCCTCAGGTCCAAACGGCGAACAGTGTTTATCACGACGGTTACGCTAGCCACCACTTCATCCAGCTCCGCCGGGCTCGTTACATCAACGACGTGAAGCTGCACGGCGGTTCCGAGATCAAGACTAGTCACTAGCTCGTCCAAGCGAGCCTTTGAGCGGGCGCCAAGCGCCAAAGTGAATGCTGCACTGTCGCGGTGGCCAGCGAGATATTTTGTGATGAGTTTTCCCGTGAAACCTATCGCGAGAGCCCTGAGTGACCAAGTTTATTCAGTGGATTATAAGAGGTACCAGTTGCACCGAGAACGAGAACGGTGGGTTTGGCGGACATGGTGGTCAAGAGCAAGAGAGAAATACGCGTCACCGCGCGACATGGCCCGATTGGGAAGTTTGAAGTGCGGGGAATTCACGGCCCGTCGGCGTTCTTCTTCACCAACGATATTAGAAGGGATAATCCTGGGAAAGCTCTGGCTGAAGACTCGGGGCCCGTGCGCGGTAGATCTGGGAATATAGAGCCCGGGAAGGCCTTTTTATCTCAACAATGTGCCGCATATCGAATGCGCTGTGTCTGCCGCGTCTATTGCAACCACCGCACCCAACTCTGGCCTTACCCTCGCAAAAGAGGCGCATCTTTCACTCTCCAATTACACAAATTAACACCACGCCCCGGCGCACGCAGGGGCACAGCACCCCCCGCACTAGAAGCCGCGGACGTCGCCGAGCCCAGCAGCGCCTGGCATCCAGGAACATCGAAACCAGTTGCCCATCGCGAAAAGCATGTTGGGTGCTGCATTGTAAGAAGCACGGTACATTTTATGTGCAGGCAAGGATGCGCTGGTGCAGGAAATTATGGCCAACGATGTGACTGTACTGCTGGGCGAAACAGGTTCGGGGAAGACGACCCGTAGGTTTACTTGCTAATTTTTCTCTGATGGTATATTTACGCTGACGTTCAGAGGTCCCGCAATACCTTCTCGAAGCGGGATTCGCAGACGCGGGCATGATTGGTGTCACGCAACCGCGCAAAGTCGCGGCCACCGCGCTCGCCACCCGCGTGTCCGTCGAGCAGGGCACCCCGCTCGGCGGGCTCGTCGGCTACGGGATCCGTTTCGACGAGAAGACCAGCCCCGCTACACGCGTCAAGTACATGACCGACGGGATGCTCACGCGTGAGCTGCTGTGGGATCCGCTCCTGAGCAAGTACGCGGTAATTATTGTGGATGAGGCGCACGAGCGCACGCTGCAAACGGATTTGCTGCTGGCGAACTTGAAGCGCATATTACGGGAGCGGAATGGCGGGGAAGAGGGGAAGCCGCAGGTGAATGGAAGGAACCCGAGAAGGAGAGGAATCCGTTCAAGGTGGTGATTATGAGTGCGACGCTGGACGCGGAGAAAATCAGTCAGTTCTTCTCAGAGTGCGTTCTGCGTCTTCAACCTCACAGGGAGCTGTGTTTACTAACCCGACATTTGCAGCGCAAAAATCATCCACGTCAAGGGCCGACAGCACCCCGTCAAGATCTTTCACGCCACGGAGGACGAGACCGACTACGTCGACGCCGCCCTGCACACCTTTTTCAATATTCACTTCAATGAGCCGCCAGGCGACGTCCTCATATTCCTCCCCGGGCAAGAAGACATCGAGTCGCTCGAAAAGTCCATCCAGATGGTTTCGCGCCGGCTGCCCCCGGGCCACGACGAGGTGCTCACCTTGCCCATGTACGCGGCGCTCTCCGGCGCGCAGCTGCAACGCACCTTCGCCCCGACACCGCCCCAAACGCGCAAGTGCATCCTCGCGACGAAGATCGCGGAAACGTCGATGACGATTCCGGGCGTGCGGTATGTGGTTGATACAGGGAAGGTGAAGGAGAAGCGGTACGTTGCGGGGAGCACGGGTGGAGGTGAGAAGATCGATTTCTGTTCTGAGGGATTGGACTGTGGCTAATGTCCATGGACAGGCGTGGACACGTTGTCAACGCGGGATATCAGCAAGTCGAACGCGATGCAGCGCACTGGACGGGCGGGGAGGGAGGGACCGGGGTTCTGCTACCGGCTCTATACGAAGGACGCGTTTCTGGGGATGACAGCGTCGCCTGAGCCGGAGATTCTTCGGTGCAGTTTGGCGCCAGCCATCCTTCAACTGTTGTGCATGGGACAAGATATCCGAGACCTGGATTTAATGGATTTCCCCGACGTGGATGCGGGTGCGTATTGCTCTACGAAACTTTAGCCGATTGACGGCAACCGCGCAGTCTCTTCCCCCCTACGCGCCCTCTTCGTCCTCGGCGCGCTCAACTCCCACCGCGAGCTGACCGATCTCGGTCGCGCTATGGCCGCTCTCCCCCTCGAGCCCACCCACGTGCGCGCAGTCCTCGCGTCGAAAGACCTCAACTGCACGGCCGAAGTCCTCGACATCGTCTCCGTCCTCGCGGCCAACGGCACGCTCTTCCTCACCGCGACCGACAAACGCCCCGAAATCGCGGAGGCGCGCCGGGGATTCACCCACCCCTCGGGCGACCACCTCACCATCCTCAATACCGTGCGCGCGTATCGCGCGGCCGGCGGTGCGGGGCGGAGCGCGCGCCAGGAGTGGGCGTGGGCGCATTTCGTTGATGAACGGACGCTGCGGGACGCGGGCTCAATACGGAACTAGCTGCGCCTGAGCTGCACGCGTGCGGGGATCGACTGGCGCGCGAGTTGCGGGGAGCAGGAAGAGCCGGTGTTGTTGACTCTCGCATGGGCTTGCGCAGAATACGGCGGTTCTTATGCCGGACGGGAGTTATAGGTCTTGAAGATCCATCCGGGCTCGTCGATGGTAAGCAAAAAGGTGCCAGCCATTATATACGACGAACTCGTCAGTCTTTCATTGCTTCATCGCCCCCACGATTGATTGAATCCCGCATACTCAGGTGTGCACTAACTTTACCTACGCCCGCGGGGTGTCCTCCATCTCACTTTCGTCGGCATCTCTTCTCACAGTTCATCAAGCATTATGCGCAGGTATACATGGGTTTATTCCAGACGAATAATCATACAGTCCGGCCTTGCGCGTAACCCCGGTCCTCATATCTTTCGACGCTATAACGGCAGGAAGGTTACTTGCAAACGAGTGTTATTAAGAATCTTTCAAATGTAAGACGAGTGGATAGTATCGAGTCCATGGAGTTGCCAATAAATAGGGTATGGAGGGAAGCATAGTGTGAAGCATACCATAAATTCGTGGGATAGAGTCGACCTTACGCCTTGACCCTTCTGACCTCCCACCGTACCTTCTCTCCGCCGCGCTCCCTCTCGCCATCGCGCACAAGAACGACAACCTTCCCCCCGCCCTCCTCCCAATGGTCCACCCTCCTCAGCTTAGTGCACTTCCAAGCCAGCACTCCCGCCACCTCGTCATTCTTCCGCACCCGACTCCGATCCGCCATCGTCAAGTTCGCGCTCGTCCCGCTCGCCGTCGCCGCGACCTCATAGAAGAACCGCACGCCGTGGAACGTCGTCAGCTCGGGCAGCCCCGCGAGCAACAGCGCCCACTCCGCCGCGTTGCTCACCGGCGGGCCCCGCGAGGCGCCCTTCTTCCCGATGTCAAGCCACACGAGATTAGGCACCGCCTCCGCAAGACGGCGGATGTCCTCCATCTCGCTCCACCCCGCGAGCTCGATACGGCGCACGTCCGCGCCGAAGCGCCGCAGGCTGGCGAGGAAGAGTTGGTCTGGGGAGCCGAGGGTGGGGTCGGGGCACGGGGTGTGCGGTCCCGCGAGGCGCACGCCCTTGAGCGTTTCGAGCGGGCGCGGCGCGTCGGAGGGGCAGGAGAGGACGGCGGTGGCGACGTCCCGGTTGCAGTGCAGCTCCCGCAGGTGTGGGAGGGCGTTGGCAGGGAGAACCAAGCGGGAAGAGGTACCGAGGTCGAGGCGGAGGTGCGTCAGGTGCGTGTGCGTGGCGAGGAAGGTGGCCGGGGCGTCGGCAATGGTGCAGCGCAGATTACTTAAAGTGAGCGAGGTGAGGCGCGGGAAGCGGCTGTATAGAAGGAGCTCGTCCGCTGTGGGGTGAGAACCGGGTGAGTTGCGGGCCTGCGCGTAGGCAATGTCTAGTGTCTACGATTTTCTTCAGTTCCATGTAGATGCAAGTGAAGAACACGATTCACCTCTAAATTCGGGGCGTGAGTGAGCATCGCGCCGATGCGACTGAGAACAGGATGTTTCGTGGAGCCATATGCGTGCTTCGTCGACCGTACTGTGACTGATTTCAGGTCCGGCAGCTGTTTGATTTTAGGACTTGGATACATCAAGTGAAGATTACTGACCACAATAGGGCGCCGAGATTTAGAAGACGAGCTCGATGCTGATTCAGCGGCAGCAGCGTCAGAGAAAGCTAAGTTGTCGCTGATATCAACCTCTTGCAACGAGTGACACTTGAGTAGAGTAGGCCAAACGTTGTCGATAGAGATCGGGGAGTGGTTGCACGCCCAAGTAAAGCTAGCCAGACTAGTCATTTTCCCCAGAGCGCCAACGAGGAACCTTTCCTGTTTTTCATGCATACCGAGCTCGTCGTCCGTCGACTCCATGTCCGTGTCGCTGTTGAGAATATCGCTCGGAATCAACAGCTCCGTGCTCGCCGCTCTTTCGTCCAAGATTTCGAGTTTCCGAACATTGCGTGCGAGCGAGCGGTGAACCATGAGGTGGTTCCAAACGCTCAACGAGCTGACC
Organism: Mycena metata; assembly: GCA_029378385.1. NCBI lineage: Eukaryota > Fungi > Basidiomycota > Agaricomycetes > Agaricales > Mycenaceae > Mycena > Mycena metata. The sequence continues at coordinate 62,356 of JARKIB010000229.1, forward strand.
TTGCATCGGATGTGGCGGTACTGGAAGTGGCGCGGGAAGACGATGTCGTGCATGCGCTGGCAGGAGAGCGCGAGCGACATCAAGTCGCGCTTCGAGTCAACATGGAAGGCAATTGAGTCCAAAATTTCCGTGGGTTGGCGTGTGATGGTTCGACGCGAAGGCGCGAGACCGACGAAGGGCTCGACGATGTTGAGCAGATGTAAAGACAGTTTGTGTTCCTCGGGCGTCAGTTTGAACTGGCAGCCCCCAATACGAGAGGGCAAGGATCCCAGAATTTTGAGAAGAACATTGAAAGCCCTGCAACCTTGTCAGCTGCAGCATTTCCTTCGAGGAACAGGTCTACATGAAAGGATCTGTTCTATCATAGGAACCTAGGTTAGTATCGACCACCTGGGCCGTCCTGGCATGCGCCTGGCGAGTCTTCAGGGTCGATGCCTTGCCCACCGCGCCTTTGGGCCGCGTGAAGGACAGCTTGGGGGACTCGGGGCGAGTCGCCATCGTCGTTATCGACATCAAGCGCTGCGGGTCACATATTCGACGTGGCGATCACGGGATGTGACTGCACGCGCACGTTATCGACGCGTTTGTCGCGTATTTGCAGCCATCCTGGGCCGCTGAAGGGTTCAATTACATTTAGATCTCGAAACAAAGTAACACAAAAATCCTTTACTTTGCCTAATTCCTTCAGTGCTAGACCGTGGGAACATGTCGGAACCCTAGCATAGGGTTTGTCCTGAACCACCACCATGCCACCACCCACTGCCGGCCATTTGCCCCAGTGCGGCTCATGCCCGCCCGTTTTCCACCCTTCTCTTCTTCCCCGACTCACACGAAAAGCAGAGCTGCACCAACTGCTGCGTTCCAACGAAAATCCGACAGATTCACAGACATTTCACTGCCGGGAAATCATCTCTTCCTTATCCGCCGAGCTTGTGCAGTACGATACCGAAATCACTAGACTCCAAGCTACCATTGCCAAACTGGAGCAGGACCGCGTCCTCGTTGAAGAGTACTCGCGATTGTGCCAGGGCATCCTTTCCCCAATCCGTCGACTCCCCACAGAAATCCTCACCCAAATATTCGCCTTTTTCGTCCCGAATTTGGGAGTTTATCGTTCCTCGAATGGCTTGGGATATGAAGAAGGCAGACAAGAAGAGTTGAGCCGCGTTGCGAACGCAGACCTCCTGAGAATCTCACAGGTCTGCCTTCGTTGGCACGCGCTTGTCATGGGCACACCCTCCCTATGGTCTGTCATAGACTTGGATCTGGCTCTGTGGGATGGTATAGCGGAGGCTCCTATAAAGCGCGCCTTGAAATCCGCTCTTGACCGCGGGGGTAATTCTGCGCTCTATGTTGGGCTGAGATGTCGAGGTTTCTGCGGCCCTCCAGCTTTGGAACTTCTCCGTCTTCTCGCCCAGCATTCTCGACGATGGAGAAAGCTTGTGGTACTGGAATGCGAGTCTATCCCGATGGCTGCGATATCCTTGTTGAAGACTAGCTTCCCACTCCTTCATACTCTCGACATGGACGTTATCTTTAGCGACGACACTGACGCTTCCGAGCTCATGTCATGCTTTAACGTGGCTCCTCGACTACACACGCTCGAGTATCTTGGGCCGTTCAAATGCCTTTTGAAACTACCCTTGGAACAGTTGTACACTATCCAGTGCTTGGAGGTCCTAATCTCCGACTTTGACGAATTCATCGCCGTGTTGAAGCGCCTCTCCAGAACAACTTCCGACTGCCGACTTCATCTCGAAATTGACAGTGATACTGCCATCGATGGGCTCCCGATAACTACGACAGCCACCTGCAATATTTCGGGTCGCCTTTTATTCTGGATCTCGAATCCCAACGGTGCAGATGGTGGCGGCACTGTGTTGGCTTGTCTTATGTCACGCCTCACATTACCCTTCATCCAAGTTCTGCAGTTTGCAGCAAGAGGACGACAACATCTCGTCACTCGCTGGCCCCATGTCGAATTCTCCGCCCTTTCCGATCGTTCGTCGTTTTCGGGCCATCTGCTTAGCCTGAAACTAGCAGCTATCCTCATTACGGAGTTGGAACTCGTACAGACACTGTCTGGGTTGAACTCCCTCCAGGCGCTCACTATTTCGGACCACAGGATTATCAAGGGCAAAGGGCAGGAGTCGGTACTCTTCACCGACTCTCTCCTCCGTCGCCTCGCCTGGTCCCACGATTCCACATGTCTGGTTCCGCACCTCAGCGTCCTTAAATGCCACACCCTGCTGAAATTCGACGACAGTGTCCATCGCGACTTCGTTCTCTCGCGATTGGAATCGGGTCGAAGCCCTGAAGACCCGTTTCAGGTGGACCTCCGATGGTATCCTGGTCATTACCGCGAACTGGATTCCGAGGTAGTCGCAGAGTTCGCAGAGCGTGAGACGCAGGGAGAGCTGTATTTCTCGCTCTCTGAGAGCACTCTATTCTCGCAGGCTGAATGACAACCGTGATCGAAGGACGGTATGTCGGTTGAACCCGTCTGTTGTCCTTCGGCACTCATTTCCTGTACTCAGCTCGAATGCTTTTCTATCTACACAAAACGTCGAATTGGTGGCTTTTTTTCTTGGGTAGTATGTATATTGATCGTTTCGAAACAAAAGTTAGCGATTTTGAAGTAACGGTGGAAATTTAGTAACCGCGCACATTGGATCACGATACGACTCGTTTCCTTCAGATTCAAGTTCCGCGGCATTAGAGAAAGCGAGAGCCTTGTCGTGGTGCTTCACGGTCCAACCTAGGTCAAACCGTGGGAAGTACGAACTCCCCGGGATGATTGCCGCCACAGCCACCTTCTCTCTTGTCGTGTTCCACCATGCCAAATCTGCCTTTTGAGTTAGAACGCGAAATATTCGAACTTGCATTCAGAGGGGACCGTCAGAATTCTAACCTCAAACTTGCGTTCTGTATGGTAGCGCGCCGCGTTCGAGTCTGGTGCGTTTCTCTACACTCAACTGGCCTTATCAATCAACTTTGCCTAGGATTGATCTTATTTTCTACGCGATGGTGACCATTCGAGATGACGGCCGTGCAGGCCGATTTCTGAGTCTTGTTGACTCCAATCTCAAACCCCCCACGTTCTTCTCGGCAGTGAAGATATTATACCTTGGAGCCTTCGTGTCAGCACCAAAGGCCTGCCGCATTCTAGCCTCCTGCCCGGCAGTAGAGCTGTTTACCTTCTGGGTTAACTGCGATGCACACCCAGAGTCTTCCAATCTCATCGGCCGGCTTCCGCTCCGCCGACTCTCGTTGGAACTTAACCATATCTCGCGACTTCCAGCGACTCCCGGAACGTGGCTGTCTAGTCTCAACCATCTCTACATTATCGTCTGGAGCGATGATAATATTCTGGAACTGCTACTCACAATCAGGCGTCTTCCCCACCTGACTCACGTTGCCGTGGATTTCGGTTTCGCGCCTGTCAGCGCGGAGCATATTGCAGTCGTGTGCTCGAGTTGTCCTTCCCTTCGTGTCTTGGTCATTATAGCCGACTCCAACTCTAACCCACAACATATTGAAGAGGAGAACGACTATCGCGTCGTTGCCCAGAAACAACCGGAGGAGGAGGATTTTCTAGCAGATTGGGAAGCTCAATACTTTGGCCTTCCAGATATGTGGTCTCGCGCGGAAGCCACAATTGAGGAGAGGCTCAGGAAGGCTGCAGGACCGGTTTGAACGTAGATTCCGGAAACACGACCAAACAATACTACCGCCGCTGTCCCAATTTGGAAATAGTCGAATCGGTGGCTCGATCTATGACAGTCAGGCCTCGTCGTACTTTTTTGGGAGGTGATTAGGCTTAATCTACATCTTCACCCCAAAACCGGTCGGGGAAAATGAGGAAGCCGTCGGGATGCAGCGCGCAGTATCAACGCGGTATAACGAAACTTTGCTACCTTGGAATCCACGCAGAGAAACAATGTACCCGGTTCGGAGGATCCTAGGAGGTAGCACCCGCGAATTTGAAAGCCACCCGATATAGACAGCCCCCTTATTTTTGACCTCCTGTGCCTCCTGCCATCACTCAGGGACTTCACGATAATGACCCTGCAACATGCGGCTCTCGAGACAAGACACAACCTAGAACGACGAAGCCGATTTAAAGAACACCCCCGATTCTTCTTTCCTGATGGCACCGTCATATTCCTGGTGCGCTGCCGGAGAGCCAGATTCGACGACAGAGAGCCTTAATTCTGGATGCTGTCTTCCTAGGTCGAGAATACCCTGTACCGCGTGCATCGCTATTTCTTTGAGCGCGACTCCGCAGTCTTTGCCTCCATGTTCACCCTCCCCTCGGCCGCGGGCCTACGCCCCGAAGGTGAGGTGGTCGAAAATCCCATTGTTTTAGAGGGCGTGAACGCGGTCGACTTTGACCGCTTCCTCTCCATATTGTATCCATCGTGCGTTTCGCTTTTCCTCCATTCATCTAATCGCCCAGCTTAAAATATTTCACCCAGAAACTTCACGGCGCGCGACATTGCGTCCCCCGAAGAATGGACGTCGGTACTCTCGCTGGCGACGCGCTGGGACTTCACATCCCTCCGCGATCTCGCGATGCAGCACCTTTTCGCGACAACCTCCGCGGTCGAGCGGATCGCTCTGGGCCGCCGGTATGACATCCTGGAGTGGCTCGTGCCCGCATACACCGAGGTCTGCGAGCGGAAGGATCCCCTCACCATCGCCGAGGGGCGGCTCCTTGGGGTCGACGACGCCATTTGCATCGGGCAAGTCCGGCACATGATTCGCTACTCTGCGAATTTAAATCGCCACCACGACTCTGTCGTCGCACTCGTCCGCGATGTCCTGTTCCGACTCGGGGATGTGTTTGCACCGTAGTTTATTGATACGGAGCGAATAAAAATTAATGGTGTACATACAAGTATTTGAAGGCAAGATGCGAGTCGCCATACTATGTTATAATACGATGAGAACAGCAGCGTTGGAAGTGGAAACGGATGCCTCGCTGCGAGCGGCGTTCTTCTCGTCCCAAAAGACACTTCCGTCAAAGAGCCCCTTCCCGCCCTGCCTCCCCCTGATAATGGTGTCCACTTGGAGGCTGCGCTTTCGGTTTGTGCATTTGGGATGGCCCTTGCAGGCCGGATCGGGAAACTGGGGGCTTTTAATAAAGGTATCCTCATTTGTGGTGGAGGCCAGGAGGCGGCCCTCATACGTCGACGGAAGCCCAAGGTAGGCTCTGCCATTCGAAGTCTGTGCCGCGACAGTTAGCGACGAGTCAAACGGGGCTGACACGATGGCCGTCATCAGATCTGTGTTGGTCGTAACTGTCTCGACAACAAATGCGGCTGGTTTGCTGTCCGGTAGACCAAGGTTAATTTGGGCATTGAGGATCCTATTAGGTTTCCAATCAACTAATTGGGCGGTATACAAGGAGAGGAGGGCGTACCCATTGCTTGTGACCATGGAAACACTCTTCGTCGACGGGTCGCTGTGGTTAGCGTTAACTATAGCGGCTGCTACAATGTCCGCGTTGGTGGTGTAGAGCTCTAGTGAATTGGAGACGTTGTACACTCCCGAAATATGACCGTTCGACGAACGGACTTTGGCGTCCGAAGCGACTAATAGGGACTGAAAGCAAGTTAGCAAAGTCCAGACGGTGAAGCAGCAGACCTACAGATGTAATCTCGGCATCGGAGGTGATCAAAGCTATGGCCTCGGCGGCGATGTCCTATGGGATGCGGTTCAGGCTTTTGAAGACGGCAGACGAGTTGCGGTCTGTGTACCTGAGTCACGATATGGCCGTTCGTCGCCGATAACCTCAGCTGTCCAAAAAGGATGCCATTCATTGTATCGACATCATGGGAGAAGTTGTCCATTTCGGTGGCAAGTCCGTTGATGTACTGGGTCGATTGTGAATGCGGGAGGGTAAGGACAACATCGAAAGAGAGATCGTCTGTGCGAATAGGAGGGCGCCAATATGTGGGAGTCTGTAGGGGATGCTGCATAAGACTCCGACTCGGAAGCGAAGGGAGATTTCACGAACGAAGAGGCCCACGCCAATCTCCCCCTTGTTGCGCCGAATCGTGCAAACTTTCGCGGAATCCCGGGCGGTGGTTTGGTAATAATTGACAATTACTTTGACTTGTACCCGGGTAGTAATGTTCTCGGATTTCTGAATCTTGAGGTGTCCAGACGCAGACTTGCCCCCGGAAAGGAAAAGCAAGGCCTTCGAGGGCAGCGCAAAATCGAAGGTTGTTGAAACGGCGTACGGGAAGGAAGAGTTTTTAACTTCTCTTTCCCACTCCGTTACGCATTTTCCGGTGTTGATGTCGCGCGGAATGGTATAACCGTGGCCCAGGGCCTGTAAGGAGACTTGTCTAGTCATCTATGCCCCAACAGCGACGAGGGCTCACCTGTTCACCAATGAAGCTACCCGCGAGTGCAGAGACCAAGCACCAAACCGCGACGGCAACCAGAAGAGCTTTACAGAAGCGCTTACCAGCAGGCTCCGCCCGTTTCTGCGTAAAAATAGGCTGATGGGGGGAATACGGAACTTGAGCGCTGCCCAGAAGTCCCGAGTCTTCACGGGGCGCATATGCGGGCGGCAAGTCTCCGGACCCGCTAGCAGTGGCACTCCCGAGGAGCGGCGTTGACGCTTTGCTTTCGGGGGTGTCGTCTACGATGATCATGGCGAGAACGGAGAGCTTGGAGACGCTCGCTTGACATTGAGGCCACAAGACTTGGGGATTTGATTGATACTGCGGTCAACTGCGCATCAGATGGCGCCTTAAGTCATGGAGAGGCCCGACGGGAAAGCCTGCTGAGCTCTCGTTCTCGAGGTTAGAAGGTTATTGAAGCTTGATTCAAATTTACGGTGATGGCACGCCGCTCAAATATGCGTCGCTCATCCTAGTACTTAGCCGCAGTGCGTGTGTATTGGTACAGGGATTAGAAACATGTACAGAATGAGAGTGGGGCGGAAGATCGCCGGTATGTGGAGGATATCATAGTATAAGGGTAACAGCGGAGTTGGTAGTGGCAACAGACGCTTTGCCGCGCGGCGCGTTCTTCTTATCCCAATAAACTATGCCCGACATCAACCTCTTGGTGCTCCGCGCAGTCTCAATGGTGCGCTGCCGTCCCGTGCACTCGGGATCCTCGCAGGCTGGGTCCCGCTCCAGCGAACTGGCAGGGACAACAACGATTGGGCTGTTCGAGGTCGAGGCGGAGAACTTGCCCTCGTAGGTCGAGGGAAGCCTAAGGGAGGCTCGGCCATTTGTCGTTTGTGCGTCGACGTCGAGCATCGAGTCGAGCGGCGCGGACTCGATGTGTGTCTTCGCATGCGAGTTGGTCGTAGTCGTGATGACACGGAAGGAGCCCGGTTTGCCGTTGGAAGTGCCCAGGTTAATTTGGGCGTCAAGCATACTAGAAAGTCGGCGTTATGACGAGTGGGAGAGAGGGCAAGGAAGACGTACCCGTTGGTCGTGGTGATAGAAACAGTTTTAGATGTCTCGGTGTCGCTAGCGTTGAGGAGGGTAGTGACTTTGACAGCCCCATTGGTGGTGTGGAGGTTCAACGAGTTAGTGACAGCGTAGTGTCCGTTGATATGTCCATTGTGCGAATTAACTTTGGCGTCCAAAGCGACCAGGGACTGGAAGAACATAAGCGGAGCTCTACGCGGTAGTAACCAACTGACAGAAGTAATCACGGCGTTGGTGGTGGTGAGAGCTATGGTCTCGGCAGTGACGTCCTATGAGAAAGGGCTCAGCAATTCAAGATATAGGTAGCGGGAAAGGTGCACGCACCTGGGTCAGGATCTTGCCATTGGTCGCAGTCAGAGAGACATCTCCAAAGAAGATGTTTTTCAAGGTCTCGACGTCATGGGAGAAGTTGTTCACGTCCGTGGAAAGCGCGTTGATGTACTGAGTCGACTTTGCATGGGGGAGAATAAGCTCAACCTCAAAAAAGAGATAGTCTGTGCCGCTACGACGGCGCCAATTTGTGGGAGTCTGTCGTGTGATACTTGTTGAGGCGAGAAAGACAGAGAGAGGGAGTTTACGAACGAAAATGCCCACACCAGCCTCATCCTTGTTGCGCCCAATCATGCAAATCTTGGCCGCATCACGAACGGCCTTGGTGTGGTAGTGAATAGTAACTTTTATTTGCACCGTGTCCGTAACATCGGTAGACGTCTTGATTTTCAGGTTCCCTGACGATAACTGCCCTTTGGAGGTTAAAAGGAGGGTCTCAGAAGGCAGCGCGAACTCGAAGGTGTGGGACGCGGAGTAGGGGAAGGAGGAGAAAGGGTTAGGCATGACTGCACGCTCTCTCCAGCCTGTGACGCAGTTTTCTGTCTCTACATCGTGTGGGATGGGATAATCAGGGTAGCCAACGGCCTGGATAGAGTGCTATGATGATCGGACACAATAACGACAGGTTGGCGAGAAGGCTCACCCTGTCGTTGGCGACGCTGCCGACCAATGCGGAGACTAGGAACCAGATTCCAACGGCCACCAAGAAAGCTTTGAGAAATCGCTTGCCCGCAGACTCCCCATCCCGCTGTTGTGCGTAAATCGGTTGGTAGACTGCGGTATACGGAACCTGAGCGCCATCGATCGGTGAGGGTCCGGCTGCGCGTGGCTGATACGCCGGCGGGGCTCCCGAACCACTGGCACCGCCGAGGAGCGGCGTCGACGCCTTGGCGGGGCTTGTGGGAGTGTCGTCGGTAACGATCATGGCGGGAACGAAGAATGAGGGAGACGCTGACGCTCGTTGGCGCTTTATGTGAAACCTGATACCACGCTTGGCGACTGCGGTCAACTGCGCATCTGGGCTCCAATTCGAAAGGACTCGGCCAGATTTCCAGACGCTTTCATAGTCCACTGCACTTGAGGGCTTGAGGGGCCGTCGACTGCATCGAGCTGTTGGATAATTTTTCTTTACTGCAAACTCGAAACTGCTTCAGAACTGCTTGAGCAAACGGCCGGGGTACTGCGACGATAACCTCCGCAGTTTACACACGCGATCCGAAGGAACGGCAGAGGCGCTCAAGAAGAACGACCACATGGATGTACGGACGCTCGAGTAACATCGTTGACAATTGCGTCCACGAGTTCATGGGTACCATACCCGCGCTGTCTGTCAATCGACTGCAAACAAAACTCCAGGCTGTGGACCACAATGGACGAGCTCAACCTCGTCAGGCTATGGGTTGTGCGGCCAATGTGCGGCTGTACATGTCATTTACGTCCACAACACTCCAATGACGCGCTCCGAGGGCAAGTTATAAAGGCTGCACCTCTTGATCTGCGCCTCTTGATCTGCGCCCGACTTAATTTCGAACTTTGAATATGACGGGACCTTGTGTAGTATGTGAGTTGCATTCATACCTCGCTGTCTTCCTTTGTCTTACTCGTCTAGTCGATGTGGTTGGAACTTGCTGTAAGAATTCACCGTTTGTCTCCTTCCTCGCTGACTTTCACAAGTCGGCTACGACTCGGTCGCGGACAAACTCGAAAATGTTCTGGCGTCGCACGCAACGATCTCAAGTGACCTCTTCTTCAAAGCCTGGTCTGTGGTTCACCAGCATTTCTTATTCCACAATTATTCAAAATGCATTCTCAGGATGTCCAACGCAGAAGTAGACTTCCAACGCCTCTCCGTCCTCCAAAAATTCCGCCCCCACTCGACGCTCCTCAAAAAAGCCTTCCACACCACCATGCAAGACGCGGGCATCGCCTCCTCCTCCCTCGCCCCCGCAGACATCGACCGCCTCATCGCACAGTACGCCGACAACCTCACCCCGCGCCCCGGCCTCGCCGAGCTCATGCACACTCTACGCGCCGCCGGATTCACCGTCTACTGCTGCTCCGACGCCAGCCCCGAGCGCGTGCAGGGGTACTTTGCGAAAGCGGGCATCGAGATGCCGATCGAAAACCTCTTCTCGTGCGATATGTGCAAGGCGGCGAAGCCCGATCCCAAGGTGTATCGGATGGTAAAAGAGAAACTCGCTTCTGCGGAGCTTATTGTGTTTGCGGCGGCGCATGCATGGGATTTGGCTGGCGCGAGGAACGAGGGGTATGTGTGCAAGAAAATTCCAACTGGAGGTGGTTCTGACGGGCGAATAGCTTCGGTACGGCGTACTACACGGTCGGAGAAGATGAAACCTGCGTCGAGGTTTTCGGGGAGGCCGATGTTGTCGCGGACACGCTGCCGCAGCTCGCTAGTGCTATCGTTCAGAAATGGGGTAAAGGAGCTGCGTGAATTCATGACGCAGATGAGATTTTTTGTACCACTCGAAGGACTTGGAATTTAAAGTTGTTAAGTAGAGGAGAGCGGACAAACGTGGTGTACTCAGCCGTCTCCCATTAGCCTTACGACTTGTTGAAGGCCCCAAATTCTAGACGAACGATGGGTCAACTGCGTACCAGATGTTGGTGAATGCAAGGCCCTCTCTCGGAAATTTCAATCACAGCTCGCTGCGTATATTTTCTCCAGCCGCGACGAGAAGGCCCAAATTCTGTCAACGACGAGGCGGAAGGCAGGGGGTCTCCTGTTTAATTCAAGAAGGCTCCGTGATCGTCTCCCTCACTGGTTATACTGGGGACTTCATCGTAAAATTCAAGTCCAATCCCGGCGCCGACCTCGGTGAGTCCAACAACAAGGTTAAGCAAGGTCCGTTGGGGCCTTGCTTAAGCTTGTTGCCGGTTTCTTGAGTTGAAGTCTTGGTGCTTGAAGTCTTGAAGCTTGATGCTTGAGGCCTTGAGTCTTGAATCTTGAATCTTGCCGGGTCTCTTGAAGACAATATCCCTAAATCAAATTCAGACCTGATGAGCTGAGTTTTGCACCTTGTTCCGCGCACCGGGTTGACCAAGCTGAGACACAAAAACCCGTGAGCGGATGTATTTCCTAATTTGGAAGAAGATAGGGGTTCGTCCGTTCTGAGGTGCTGACCGAATCGGGTTGCTCATTTAGTCTCTGTAGATGAGCGTAACGCTCATACTTCAACCGACGAGTTGCTCAGTCGTTTTTTTCCCTTCGTGCACGGTATCGTGAAATAAAAATAAGAACCTACGCAGTGAGTCAGTGAGATTGTACCAAAAAAAAATGAACCAGACCGCCCAAACGACTTGCTTTACCGATCCGGATGATAGGATTTGGACTGCTATCGCGCGGAGAAGATCATTGAATTATTGAATTTTCCGGGTGCCGAGAGAAGCGTTGGCGAATACAAGAATTCCCGGCTAGGAGAGCCACCAAAATGTGCGTTAGATGTGGGCGTAAGCGGTTCGAGACTATACTCGATCCCACCGTCCGAGTCATGGCCTATACGATCTCTCCTTTTGAAAAAGAGTCTCGCCCTAAACTGTAATTTTTACCTACTCTATATGTGAACTTTCCGGATGATATAGCCAAAGCATGCCAGTGAGTGTTGAACGTCGACATACATGGGGTCGTGCGGTACCCCCTTCCAATCCACCTTCCAGCTCCGCTACGCTGCCTCCCGATTCGCCTCCTACTCCTGAATCCCGTCGATCCACTCGCGAACGCGCGCCGAGCCGCTACGCGAAAGATATTGCCCGTGGCGTGGGCGCCGTCGATAACTTCGCGCGAAACCAGGGCCGACTCCCACTTGGCATGCGCGCCGCCGCCGCCGTTGAGGAAACGGCCGCTGGAATATTCCCCGACGACGGCGTCGAGTACGCGCTCGTTGCGAACATTAGCGAGGCTGAAGGGCTTGAGCCACGCAACCTTGCGGAAGCACGTCGCTCGCCTGATTGGCCGCACTGGGAGAAGGCTATATAAAGGAAGAATTAGATACACTGGAGGCAAATGGCACATGGGAACTCGTTGACGCTGGTGCCAATGTTGTTGGCAACAAATGGGTTTTTCGCGTGAAGTGCGACGCGAGCGGCCGTATTCAGCGGTACAAAGCCCGCCTCGTCGCCCAAGCATATTTGAATGGGAAACTCACCGACAATGAGCACATTTTTACGCACCAGCCCACCGGTTTCCCATGTCCTAACTCCAACGGCAAGGTTCTTTGACTAGTTAAAACATTATACGGCCTGAAACAAAGCGGACGGCGCTGGTATCAGCGATTTGTGGAGATATGCGACACATGCCAACTCACTCGGTGCAGCACAGACCAAGCGGTATTCTACCGACAACGAGATCATCATCCTCGCTGTACACGTTGACGACTGCACGATTGCGGCGTCGAATCTCGGCTTGATGAACGAAATCAAGGCTGGTATTGGGGAATTTGTTGAGGTGGTGGATCTAGACGAAATTCGTCCACCGCTACAATCTCGATGACGCGAAGCCGCTTTCCCTTCTCATGGACCGAACTCCACTCTATCCTCAGGGCAATCTCCTCGAACCGCGGGAGAACTTGCTGTGATGCGGTACAAGGAGGCTGTTGTGTCGTCGATGCACTTGCTACGCGCCCAGACATTACCTTCAAAATTGTCGAAGTTCTCCATCAATCTCGGACTTGAGCTGCAACGCGTGTCATTCGGTATCTGAATGGCACTGCTGACTTGGAGCTTACCTTTGGCGAGACTTCGCGCGCGAGCTCACCGGCTGGGTCGATCAAGAGAGACGCGCGATTACGGGATTTGCCTACATCACTGATGGGGGCGCAGTACTCGTCGTGCGACTCGTGCTCTCTACCACCGAGGCTGAATATGTCGCTGCTACTCACGCTGCCAAGGAGGGTCTCTGGCTCCGCTCCTTCGTTTCTGAGGTCTTTAGATCTCACGCTGCCCGTTCGTCGCCGACCACGCTCTTCTCCGTCCTCTCGCCAAAGAGCACCAATAGGCACCAATACCACGCGCGGACAAAGCATATTGATATACGCGACCACTTCATCCGCTAAATCATCGCCAAGGGCTCGATTCAGCGTCCGACACACGACATGACCGCGGACACACGAAGCCGCTGCCCTGAAGGCCAAGCACTTTGCCGCAGAACTCGGACTCAGGTCCGCTTCAGGGGGAAGTGTTGAAAGCTGTATAACAGCAGCAGTCGGGCCTTCGTTGAGTCCGCATTGTCTTCCCGATTTATTCCTGTACAACAGCTTTATGTTTCTCGCATTTATATGGCCTTGAATCTTGTATTCACCTCAGACGTTGTTCTCTAACCAACGCTGAGGTGAGCTACCGTTGCATTACTTTTCTCGACTTCATACTCACGTACTCGTAGTCTTGTTTCGTTTAGGTATGAATATATCAGACGTTGACACGTTGTTCTCCAGCCAACGCTGAGTCTGGTTTCGTTTAGCCTCAACTTACATCAGTGACTGCCTGGAAGGACACGGAAACTCTGAGCCTCATGTGTCGTTGGCGTCAGTAAGTACATAGTTATCGCTGAGGGACAGAAGGCTCCAACTCCTAGAAAATAGTGTCCGAAACCTGTATCTGCGCTGCGGCCACGCAGAAAACTTGGTGAGTTGTCGCGGCACGAACATGATTGAGTCGGTAGCTGACGGCCGTCATACTCAAGCCCTACATCGAGGTTTGTATTGATTGTCCTCCTCGTTCAACACAGTTCACGGATCTGCTGAAGATCAAATGCGGCAGCACGACGTGCAAGTTCAGCCCGAACCACCCAGCTGATTGTGTTCCTCCGAAGTGCAGTCGGACTTGCAACCAATAGTGAGTGCAAAGGTATGGTTTCCTGAAGATACGACTCACCGCCTTGCGCTCAAGCCGTCTGTTTCCTGAGCAACACAGTATGCTTTGATCACCCATTCGGTTCCTGCTGATTTCAAATATACGTAGCCCACAGCATGGACGGAGTTTGCACGGCCTGCGGGAACACAATGCATCCGTGGATGCGCTTGGGTCAAAGACAAGCAAGCGCGCAGCGAAACCCTTCCTCTTCCTCTGCCGGTTCGCCCAATGACAGACAAGGTGAGCGCGGTATTTATACTTTATAGCATCCTGACGATTGGACTCATCAGATACACTTGAGTATGTCCTTGACACGATGGAGCTCCACGGGGAATCGTCTGCGACAACACCCCTAACTTTGGACAACAATGATACCACTCGTTTACCTTCCGCTAGATCCGCTACGAACAAGAGGATCCAACTCCAGAATAGTGTCGAAATTGACGAATACCCCGACGACACGCAGGGTACCAGTCAAGGAGCGACTGATGTTATAGACTACGCAGGTATGCTCCTCCGACCCTGGGAATCACAACTCCAATGGTCTGACTTGGCTAGGCACAGAGTCACCACCAAGGTCGCAGGGAAGCTCAGCTGATGATTTGAGCGACTACAAGGACAGTGGTGAGCTTTGCATCTATGTTAGTATGTTAGCGAGTATAACGGCTTCTAGACAACCTTACCATACCGTCGCCACCCACGGAGTCGAAGGCACAATCTCTCACTGACATAGAAATGACGGTCGAGCAGACAGAGACAAAGCTGCCCAGTCAGAGAGGATTGCTCGACTTGAATCGAGCAGAACGCGAAAGACCTCACCAGCCCCGTTTGGTTGAAGGGAGTGGTTTCGGTCCCCCCCTTTATGAAGCAGTCACTGTGGCCACCTCGGTGATATACTGGCCAGAGCATTCGGAGTCGAAAACTGAAGGGTGAGTCTTATTTCAAAGGAAACATCTGTGCGCTAAACCCTCGTGCATCAGAGACAATGCAAAATCTGCTTCGGAACCCACCACGGGTTTAGAGGAGTTTTCAAAATGCCTCCCGAATGGCGGCACCGTTTTGTCTATTCACAGGCCCACCACAGCGTTGGCCTGGCTTGAGGAAAACTATGACTTTCCAGTGGTCAAGTTCATACACAAGAAATTTGTTGGCCCGCTGGCGATGATGCTGTTCCCTGACACACCTGCTTTGGCCATTTTTGGCCCACATAGCTCGCAGAAGATGGCGAGATTGGCCCAACGTCTCGCCAACAAATCCAAGTTCCCGGTAATCTCTCGGCCGAGCGCAGATAATCCGATGCTACAGTACGTCGCCGACCATTTTTAGTAGCCACGGTGTTTAATTCAATCAACTTTCAAGATTTGCATCGCCCAGCCCCGCAAAGGACGATCAATTGAGGAAAATCCGCTGGCAGCCATTTGATCAGTTGGCTGTCGACCACGTTCTCGTTGGGAACACAATTCCACAGGAATCAGGAGACAGCGGCAACAGCAGTACTGCCCAAAATTTGGAACGTGTTGACAGAAATGGCGCGCCTTCCGACAACGGCGAACTCCCGACGCTGGTCCCGTCAAATGGCGGAAACGGCGAAAACCCGAACGACAATGATAACACCTATCAGGCAGCCATTGAGAGTAAACCTACTAGTATCACATCTAACACGCCTACTCTCTACACGGCCAACCGTGATGGCGGCGAGGATCCCGAAGGGAACGATCCCAACTCCGAGGCCGATCAATGGGACGACTGGATTAGTCCCTTCCACCTGACGAAGTCGGAGATTACCATTCAGGGCTCAATGCAAACCGTTTTGAGCATCCAGTCTCGTACTCAGGTATTTACCCACCGGCAGATGGTTAAGGTCTCATCCTTGGTGAATACAGTTCAAAACATATGCGGTGGGGGATGCACCGAATGATCTAGACACACCGGGTTCAGTTCCGGGGTTACGGCCGCAGGCGCAAGCTCGCACAACGTTCGTGATTGAGTTCAATCCAAAGACTGTCAGTATAGAGCGCTCCCATGCCGTCCTTGGCCTTCTGGCGCACAGACCAGCATCCATCATAAGCAATACCAAGTGCGTGTTCCCCAAACCGTATGTTACCCAAATTTAACCTTTTGTTCAGTTTGGATTGCGGCTTTGAAGAACCAACGCAAACATTTAAACATGGAACTGGAGATATCAACCAAAATACTTTCAGTGTCACCGCCGGTGTTGCTGGAGCTGTGCCCGCTCCGACTGTGACTGGTCGTTACGCACACGGCCGGTCAGCAACTCGCGCACTCGAGGCAACTGATAGCAAGGTACTCACTGTTTCTGTCCTTGTATCTGGTCAGCGCTTACTTTGTGCAGCCCATGCCACCATGCCAAATACAAGTTGAACCCGGAGAACGGTTTCGTAAGCGACACGGTAAAGATTATATGTCGTACAATTATACCTATTGCCCGAGGGCCCCCAGCTTGCCCGGTCTCAGTACCAACAGGAGATATTTCCTAAATGTCGGATTTGGGTTGGGTATTAACTTCAATCCGTACAAGGACAAGGTAGGGAGATATGACTGAGCAACTACTCAAATCTAACATATTACAGGACTCTGAGTGTTTAATTCAGCCCCCCCAAGTCTCGTTCATCAACCGGAACCAAGTATTTGTATGGGTCCAACATGACCGTTTGGGGGCAGAGGGAACTACCATATTTCTCACTGTACGTCCGGATTCAGAAATATTGGGTCCAGCTGATCCTCTTCAGAACGAGATTCCCGACATTCGAAGGCGCTCGCAGATAATCAAAGACAATGAGGCTCAAATCGATTTCCAAACAGGTCAAATCGGTGAGCCTCTTTGTCTACGTTGACGACACTTGACCTTTGACCACTTCACTCGAAGTCAACAGCGATATCCACCGTGGAAACGAGAGAGATGGCGGTTTTTCGCTGGCTACTCTTACGCTCCCCGATCGACCGAAATATAGCGTTCAGAGTCCCTCTGCCGTGAAGAAACTCCAAGCACGAACAAGGAAAGCTTTGGAAAAGGTCAAATCCGCTCCTCGTCCTCAGGTCACTTTGACCCCGAATGAGGCTGTCAGTCGAGGATGGGATGCAACAAATAACCGATGGAGGGAACCCATATACCCCCAGCTGGACATGCACTTGGAATCAGTCGTCGACACTGCTGCTGCGATCGTCGATCCCACCGTCGTGGCCTATACGATCTCTCCTTTTGAAAAAGAGTCTCGCCCTAAACTGTAATTTTTACCTACTATACCCTCCTCCAACCTCTATTATTTATCTATGCGAACTTTCCAGATGATAGCCAAAGTACCCACGTAAACCATGCCAGCAAGTGTTGAACGTTGAGATACATGGGGTCGTGCCGAGTCAGTTGAGGAATTAGTAAGAGGCGTGACTCTGAGCACAACTCACCTTCTCCATTCCAATACTACACTCTCTGCTTTGTGGATTAAGCTAATGCCTACCCTGTGTTACACGCGTTCAACCGTGGGATATTTACCTCGGCGTGGCGTCCACCAGCACCGCAAGACTTGCGGACCCGACCAGCTCGTTGAGCATGTGTTTAATTTGAGTGATACACTGGTGTTGACGTCCCAAGGCGACCGTCCTCCATTAGGCAGGCTTGTGGCTCTCCTAGATGGCACTGTACTTTCCCTATTGTCACCCTGCTCTAATGTAAAATTCAAGTTCAATCCCGGCGCCGACCTCGGTGAGCCCAACAACAAGGTTAAGCAAGGCTCCATCGGGAGCCTTGTTTAAGCTTGTTGCCGGTTTCTTGAGTTGAAGACTTGATGCTTGGGGCCTGACATCAGACTTTTGACAAATCCCTTGTGACCTTGTACAAGGGCTAAAAAGGTCGCAAGGACCACCAAAATCGCCACAAGGTCGCAAGACCGCAAAGCTAAGCCAAATCTCACAAGGTCGATGGTTCGATCCCCTCCATGTGCGACAAACTCGAATTCTTTTTTTACCCTTGGGCATGATAGTCAGTATATATGGTGCTGGGTATCCACTCAACATTGTTCTAGAGTCTTACTGAGTCTCAGTGTTGACTTTCACAAGGGTGATTTTCGGCCCACAAGCTAAAAAGGGCCGAAAGATCACAAGATTTTTGTCAAATGGCTGATGCTTGACGTCTTGAATCTTGACTTGCCGCGTCTCTTGAAGACAATATCCCTATATCAAGTTTCGACCTGGTGAGCTGAGTTTTGCACCTTGTTCCGCGCACCAGGTTGACCAAGCTGAGACACAAAACCTGTGAGCGGATGTATTTCCTAATTTGGAAGAAGATAGGGGCTCGTCCGTTCTGAGGTGCTAACCGAATCCTGTTGCTCATTTAGTCTCTGTAGACGAACGTAACGCTCATACTTCAACCGACAAGTTGCTCGTCGTTTTTCTGCACGGGTATCGTGAAAATAAGAGCCTACCACCAAAAAAATGAACCAAACCGCCCAAACGACTTGCTTTACCGATCACGCGGATTGGATTTGGACTGCTATCGCGCGGAAAAGACCGTTGCATTACTGAATTTCCTGCGTGCCGAGAGAAGTGTTGGCGAATACAAGGATTCCCGGCTAGAAGAGCCACCAACATGTGCGGTGTTGAATGTCGAGACACATGCGGTCGTGCCGAGTCAGTTGAGGAATTAGTGATTCTGAGCATGCGCACACCTCGCCCTCTCCATTCCAATACTACTCTCTCTTCTTTATAGATCGAAGCTAATGTCTACCCTAACGCGTTCAATCGATGGCCAACTCTAAATTCAACCGTGGGATATTTACGTACATTCGGCGTGGCGTCCATCAGCGCCGGAAAACTTGCGGAAAATCAGACTTGAACCCGACCAACTTGAGTGCTACACTGGTATTGAGGTCTTATGTGACCGTCTTCTGCCAGGGAAGTAAAACACAGGCTTGTGACTCTTCCTTGGCAGTTACTTCCCCTGTCACCCTGCTCAGTTTTAGTCTCTCGTAGACAGACGCTACAAAATTTCGCTCCTACCTCGCAATTTGTAGCTCAGTTTGCACACAAGTTTTGGGACCCGTGGAAACAGTCTAGGATAGTGTATCGCTCATTCCTAACTATAAAATTCTGGAGTAGTCTGCCGAAATCCGTCCGGGGCAGAGTCGTTCAAATCTCAAGCGGCAAATCCAACTGTGGGACTTTTGATCTTTGGCGTTGTTATCTTCGGCTAAACCCGGTTCACGTCAGCTATACTGGTAGCTGCTAATCAGAACAAGAACAGAGCGGAGCACTGCAAAATTCAGTTTCCTGGTATATCCCGGCATCTTGAACTGCCTCTGTACTATCAGTGTCTATCGGCGTCTATTTGGTCTTTATAGACTGGACCAGTCTTTCATAGACCGGATTCGTCGCCGGCAGACCAACCACACTGATGAAGCTCGTTCTCGCTCGACGTAGAGCTGTATTTACTAGTGGGCGGCCGCTCGAAACTCGGAGACTCGGTTAACCTGCGCGCCGTACTAACTGTCATCATTGAATTAGTTTCCTCCACTCGCTGTTCGATGGCGGGTTGAATTAGGTTGGGCTACAGTTTATCTGTTTTTCACCTCACCGGAAGGCGACATACTTACAACTCCGCTCTAAAATCCAACCGTGGGACTGAATCTATTTATGTATGACAAGCGAATAGGCAGCTAAACTTGGAACGGCGAATCCGGACCGCAATGTTGCAATCTTCTCTCTCAATGCCCGCTGTCTTGCTGCGACACGAAATGCCTGTCTCTGTCTGCGGTAATACATCGACACGACCCTGGCTCGACAGGATCTATTCTCCTGTTTTACAACTCTACTTCGGTGTGGAGATCTCGCCCATGGGTCTTTACTTTGCGACGTTTGCGTCTCCTTGGTCAGCGACATTTATGGCTGGTCGTGAGTCTCTGGGAAGTGTCCGCTACCACTCGGACTCAGATAACCCCGTCCCTGAAACTGTTGAATGGTCGGGGTGAAGGCGACTGCGAGCTCGAGCTCGGACCCAATGGTTCTACTTCTCGCGACTTGTAGACACCGAAACCAAAATAGTCTGCAGCTGTTCGCTGCGTATTCACCCGAGGGACATCAGCATATCTGCAATGACCGTATGGTTCAACTTCCCTAGGAATTTATGCGGGCAGGTTCCTAGAAGCATCTGAAAGGAACTACATCTTGTTCTGTTTCGCCACGGCCCATTCATTAAGCTCTCGGCGTGCTATCAGGCCGCATCTCCACAGGAAAATCCTATTATTGGCTGAATAGCCCTGGCTGCAAATATCCCAGGCCGGTCTTGTGACAACTGGGTTGGATTTGAACAAATGGGAGATGCGGCCTGATAGCACGCCGAGAGTTTAATGGACGGGCCGTGGCAAAATAGAACAAGAGGTAGTTCCTTTCAGATGCTTCTAGGAACTTGCCCGCATAGATTCCTAGGATCTTTACTCACAGAGTCCAGTATGGGCGCGGATATGCCGGGAAGATCATCGTGAGGCTCCAGTGCATAGGAGAAAACTTAGGTGCGACAACATGTGACAGATCAAAGAAACTCATGAGACCGAGTCCGTAACATTTGCCAAGGGCCTGAATTTGGCCTGAATGCTCGATCTGCTTCGGCGCTTGAGGGGGGAGCTGACCTTAAGCTGAGCATTTGGGCAGGGAAAAGACGTCTAGATGAGGCAAACTCTAAGCACAAATATGTCAGATTCGCTTTTTCCAAGTTCTCTCTCAGATCCAACAGGCTATATGGACCCAGCAGCAACTTGGAACGGACCCTGACAGCGGCGACATGCGGTTCCAACGTGTTTCCTATTCATGGACAGCACGATGGCCACTGAGATGTGCTGACTATAAATTCCGGCAAGATACTCTGCAACAATGTAGTCCCCTGCCGATATTTCTTCTCCCGCAGCCCAAAAGCCCTCCTGCCATGACCTATTCCCCGCGTGCGAGTGAACTGATCGCCCGCAATGCTGAGTGGGCTCGAAGAAAAGTCAACATTGATCCCGATTTCATTGGACGGCTGGAGTCTCAGAATCCCAAGGTGAGCTCTGGTGGTGATGAACGGCGCTTCGGATTGACACTTGTGTCCTTCATCGCAGGTCTTGTGGATTGGCTGCGTGGACTCTCGTGTACCAGAGACAACCATCTGTGACTGCACACTCGGTGATATCCTCACACACAGGAATATGGCAAAGTGCGTACCTGAACTAACGGTCGGATGCACCTTATACAACTTTGCCTAACCAGTATTGTAACCCCTGCCGACGACTCTGCCCATGCTGCTATTCAATTTGCCGTGGAGCATCTCGAAGTTCAAGACAGTTGGTGGTTGGTGTTTAGAACGCCTGTTTTGCGCTCACCATTTTGTTCAGTTGTTATAGTGGGGCATTCCATGTGTGGCGGCATTACGGCCGCATGGAACTTGTCTAGGGAGTCTGTCGTTCCCACCGATACACCCGTCCAGAGGTGGCTGCTTCCTTTGATCGCGCTCTCCAAGGAGCTCGAGCTCGACCAATTGGCGCCTGAGCATAAGGCCAGAGCGGTCAAGATCCTCACTGAGGAGAATGTGAAGCGACAGGCAAGTTTCGTGCCACTTTTCCTGATCTATCTTCCTAATGCTCGGTGATGTGATAGGTATTGAATATATCGAACCACAAGAGTGTCCAGGACGCTTGGGCTGGTAAAAAGAAGCTGCAGATTCATGGATGGCTCTTTCAGATGGAGACTGCCGTCCTCGTTGATGTCACTGGTCCATTTCCCGAGTCGCCTATCGGGAACTTGTAGGCGAGGATTTTCTCTCGCTTCCAGGGACCAGTTGGTTTGTGTTTGGGATTCTCAAGCTGACACCATGGCTGCTGCGTTGAATCACCTCAAATAAAATTGTATCATGAGCCATTAGCAATTTCAGATATTTCCACATAATTTGAGTCATACCATCCCTCGATGGTTGTCCCATACTATGTCGCGCTGTGATCCTGGCCATCTACGGGGTTTGGGCCCAATTCGATCTTACACAGGGTTCGTGGGCCCTAGTCAATAGGTGCACATCCAACGAAGAGATTGAGTATATTTGTGATAATTTTGGTGCCGTTTTGAGTGCCCAACGAATTTAATTTCCAAGGATTTCCCGAAAAGGTAATTGACGGGGATCCTGGCCACCCTCAAAAGCCCATTGTTGGGGGGCGAATGAGGGCCCACACCATTTATCTCTCCGAAGATGAATCCCCTCAGCCCGTTTTGGCGCCGCGCGCAGTGGAGTCGAGTCATGTTGCGTGGGATGTCCGCCGTTGGACCCGGATGCGGGGAAGGATTCAACGGTGCTGGCGCATAAGTTTTCGGACCAGCGGCGAGAGACCTACAGTCTCTGGGACATATACATTCGAGTGTGGACCCGATATTATATAATTACTCCGCTGAGAACCTCTTGATGTTTAGTATGTAAAACGCTGCGAACTTCAACCAAAATTTAAACCGTGGGACTTTTGATGTGTCTGGCCTTGTTACCTTCGGCTAAAACCGGCTGCTAGCAAGTCTCTCACAAACATAGCTGAGCATTGTACTCCAGTTTGCTGCTGTATACCCTGACGTCACCTTATTTCAGATTTTGCAGTACCAAACTTAAAGTTATTTCTCGCGCAGTTCAAAATGCGAAAGTAATCACGTTGGCTGCCGATGGTTATGACCGGCCGACCGCTCGGCGCTGGAAGAGTCGGGTGTGCAGAAAAAATCGCGCTGCGGTAGGTTTTCCGTGCATCAATTCGAATGTCTCGTCGCCGGCAGAGCAGCCACAACTATGAAGCTCGACGTGACCGTAGGGCTATACTTACTAGTGGGCGGCCGCTCGAAACTCTGAGACTCGGTTAACCTCCGCGCCGTGCGGACAGTCATTGACATTATTGAATCAATGTCCCCTGCTCGCTGTTCGATGGCGGGTTGAATTATGTAGGCTGGGCTACAGTGTATCTGCGCCGGAATTACACTCCGCTCGGCTAAAATCCAACCGTGGGACTAAATCAAGCGGATAAGCTAAACTTGGAACGGCGAACTCGGACCGCAATGTTGCAATCTTCTCTCGCCTTCCACCATCATGTCGTTTTCTCTCAATGCCCGCTGTCTCTGCTGCGACACGAAATGTCTGTCTCTAATACATCGACACGACCCTGGCTCGACAGGATCTATGCTCCTGCTTCCAATTCTTACTTCTGGAGATCTCGCCCCATGGGTCTTTACTTTGCGACCACTTAACCAATGTTCCTGAACTGTTCCGTTGAACTCCATGCGCTTGCAGTAAGTGAGTCGGTGCGGTGCGGTCCGACTGCGGGCTTGGGCTCGGACCCCAGTAGTTCTTTTCGCGACTTGTGGACACCGAAACCAAAATAGTCTGCTGTTCACTGCGTATCCACCCAGCTTATCTGCAGCGACCGTATGGTTCAACTTCCCTTGATAAGTTGCATATACAAGACACCTTGTCCATCAGCGCGATATTTACCGGCTGTCGACTCGTACGATTGCGGTCAGCGGACTTGCACAGTTCAACATTTTATTAGGGTTGCATCGGAGGCTGCACGTAGGTTTCATTTCACGAGTTATCGGCTATAGCAGAGTTGGTAAATTGTGGTGTCTTTTTTGAGCTACATGGTTGGTAGAATACGCTATTATACTCTCCAGTACTAGAGTATCTGCAGCCTGTATATTTTCGCGCTTGAACGGAGATTGAGATCATGTGCCTTGATGGAGTGATTGGACTCGGCTTGCACTTGCCCTCATGGACGCCCCGCCTCTCCCGCCCCCGCGCTCGCCCCTGCGTCCACCGCCGCCACCGGCAGCCGAGCCAGTCCTATCCAAGCGCCAGCATGCCCTCCACGAGCTCCTGTCCAGCGAGCGCGCATACGCATCCGATTTGGCCCTCATGCTCGAGGTGCACATCCCCCTGGGTGCGTGCCCAGTCCCAGTAGGTTTCCAGACTTCCAGTTCGCTCATTTCCCTCCAGCACAGGGCCCAATGACCCAGGAGGACATCAAGATCATCTTTGGCAACATTGCAGAGCTTGCGGAATTGTCTGATGCTTTTTGCGAGGCCCTCGAGCAGATTATTGGCTCCGCGCTCGATGACCCGGATGCTACGGATGACCGCGTTGGCGGACTCTTTCTGCGCTATGCACCGGAACTGGAGGCACCGTACAAGCAGTATATCACTCGCCACCCGTCGGCGCTTGCCCATTTGACGGCGTTGCCCTCCACTCCGGAACTTACTGCGTATCATGCAACCACTAGGGACGCTGCTGCCTCGCTCTCGCATGCCTGGGATCTCGCCTCGTTGCTCATAAAACCGGTACAAAGGCTGCTAAAATACTCGCTGCTGCTCGGTGCTATAATTGACGCCACCGCGCTTACCCATCCTGACCGACCGACGCTGTTATTAGCGCGCACGGCGATGGAGGACGTTGCCCGTGCGGTCAACGAGGGCCGAAGACGCGCCGAAGTGGTCAAGGAGGTCCTATCTGCCCCCAAGAAGCCGCCAACTGTCCTCCGCATTAAATCCTTCCGCGCCCCCGCCGACGTAAATTCCGAAGCTGCTAGAGTCGACCGGATGGCTGCGGAGCTAGCCCGCATCGACGTCTTTGCGCAGCAGCTCTCGCGAACCGGCCAGGAATGGGCCCGTGCAGCCGATACCTCGGCCCACGCCCTACTAAACTGGGCCCGCGCCTTCGCCGCCGCAATCGGCCTCTCCTCCACCGTCCGCTCCGAAGCCTTCGACGCCTTCCTCGACACCCTCACCACGACTCTCCTCCCCCGCTCCGCCGCCCTCCTCCCGCAAGTCGCCTCGGACCTCCTCGCCCCCCTCGCGCGCCTCCTCGCGAGCGCCGCACAGCCGCGCCTCCTCCTCGCCAGCATGGGCGAGCACGCCCCCCTCCACCACCACCTCCTCACCATGCCCGTCTCCCCCAAGAACCGCCCCCCGCCCGCCCTCCTCGACGCTTCCGCGCGCTACCTCGCCCTCCGCGTCCAGCTCGCCGCCGAGCTCCCCGCGTACCTCTCCCTCCTGCACCGCGGACTCGCCGCGCTCGTGCGCCGCCTCGCCGCCGTGCAGGCCGCGTTCTTCCACGACGCGCGCGACGCGTGGGCGGGGCTGTGGGACATGCTGCGCGTCGAGGGCGAGCGGAACGGCGGTGGCGCGGAGACAGAGGCGGTCTGGCGCGCGAGGTGGGGGGATGTCGACCTCGGGGTGCAGTCGCTCGCGGTGTGTCAGCCCTTGCGCGTCGTGTCGCAGCAGCAGCAGCAGCAGCTGACGCCGGCGGAGGCGTTCGCGCGCGGGTACACGGACCCCATTAACACGAATATCAATGCGTATGGCGGGATCGGGAGCCCGGACAGCGCGTACAGCGGCGGCGCCAGCGAGCGCAACGGGAACGGTAACGCGCCATTGTCGCCGCACTATGACCGGAGGAGCTCGAGTACGACAAGCATGCACAGTCGGACGAGCGACAAGGGCGCGCATGTGACGAATGCGCTCGCCGCGCTCGAGCCGCCGCGGCGCGCGCCCGTCAATGTGAGTGCCACGACGGCGATGATGGCGGCGCTGCAGCCGTCGCACGCGCACACGCAGACGGCGGGGTCCATCTCGAGCGGGTACTCGCCGCCCTCGCTGGGGAACGGGCACTCGCCACTGCAGGTGAGCGGGCCGTTCCAGCTTATGCCCGGGAGGCCGCGCCGGGGGAGCGACGCGTATTCGACCACCGCGGGGTCGACTATGGGCGGGTCGACCATGGGCGGGTCGACGTTGAATAGCTTTTCGGGGTGGAATGCGAATGAGGTGAGGGGGAAGAGCCCGTCGAGGACTGTGGGGAATGGGAATGGGAATGGGAGGGCGCAGACGGTGCGGGGGAAGAGTCCGACGCCGACGAATCGGACGGCGATGACGATGAAGGACGGACGGGCGGAGTTTGGGGAGTATGTTTCGGAGATGGGGTGGGGGGATTATGGAGGGACGATCTTACCGCCAAAGAAGCCAAGGGATGTGGGGCGCGAGGAGGAGAAGGCGCGCGAGAAGGAGAGGGAGCGTCAGCGGAAGCAGGAGAGGGAGGAGGCGAAGGAGAGGGAAAAGGCGCGCAAGAAGGAGGAGAAGAAGGAGAAGAAGAGCAGCAGCAGCAAGAACAGCAGTGCGGATCCGTCGCCGCGCAGCTCACTTGCGAGCTCGAGGATGGCGCTGCTCGAGGGGGCGGGGTATGGTGGGTATCGCGAAAAACCAAAGTCCAAGTCGAAATCCACGTCGGGTGATTCGGAACGGAGGGGCGTCGCGCGGCGTGCGAGCGATCTCACCAACAACAACTCGGGTCCCAGCCGTGGGCCGTCGCGGCCGCCCTCGCGCGGGCGGTCCTTCCCTGCTCTAGACGAGCCACCAAACCACACCCAGACGCACACCTATGCGTCCCCGCGCGCTGCACCGCGCCCGCCGTCGCACTCGCAGCCTCCTGGTCGACCGCCACCCCCACCAGGCCCGTACCGCAATTCGGACCCGCCACTCCCCTCGCCCAACGCCGACGCGGAGGACTTTAAAGCGCGGCGCTCCACCTGGCTGGTCGCACCCGCGCAGTACTCGTGCCGCGTCGTCCACCCGTGCACGCCGCCCTCTGCGGTGTCCTACTTTGGATTCCCGTTCTTCGCACTGGAGGAGCACGCGCTGCTGGGTGTGCTGCACGAGGCGGGGCACCCGAGCACGCATCCGCGGCTGCCGCTGTATGTGGACGAGGGGGAGGACTGTCTGCTGTTGTGTCGGGATGCGGCGGGCGAGATTGGGTGGGCGCTCGCGAGCTTCCTCGCGCCGCTTGCTAGTGATTGAAGGCTTCGTTACGAATCTTCAATCTCCCTCCTCCTCCATCGTCGTCCCCAAAATTCTCCCTCATCCAACGCAATTTCCTCTAATGTACGCACTATTTACATGGCTCTTTCTCTTCCCTCGCTTGCTTGCTTCCTCCTGCTCTCTTGTTGTTGTTGTACTTACATTAATTCCTGTGCTTTTTCCCTCCTTGTCCGTCCCGTGTGGAGCGCATTGTATTATAACATACCTACCAACCATCTACTACCACCTACATTTTTCCGCACTCACCAACTCACGATTCTGTCTTCTTGACTAAATGCCAGCCACATAGATGTAGTCTTTACGTTTGCCGCAGAACACGACTTTTGCTTTCATGATCAATGTTGGCGTAGAGCTTCAGGCCTCAGCACTCAGCGCTCAGCGCCTGAATAAGACCGTGAGTGAAGAATGATACGTGAACTAATGCACCTTAGCACAATTGAAAATCACAAGCCAGAAGACGATCCATTCATTTGCGCATTACATGGATTTGAAAGCAAAGCAAAGCAGTACGACAACAACAATCCCAAAATCCCTTTCCCCCTTGACGAAAGCCCCGATGGAATTTTTCGAGAAATATCACCTAGTGCCCGAACTGAAAACAGCGAAGCGTAAGCCATATTCTTGAGAAAAAAAGCTAAAATTACCTTCAAGTGGTGCGGCGTGGGTGGCTCGTGCGTCCGCGGGTCGACCTTCTGCTGGTTGGCGTCGAGCGGCCACATCGAATTGCGGAACATGTTCTTCGGGTCGTACTTTTTCTTGATCTCGACTAGGCGATCCCAGTTATTTCCGTAGCATCCGATGGTGCGCTCCGCCGGCTCGTGGCGTCCGAGGAACTGTGTAGAGCAGAAACCGCATCAGCGAAACACGGAGCGGGGGGAGCCGTGGAGACGACGTACGCTGGGCAGGGGCCCGCCGCTTTGGACGGACTTGAGGGAGCCGGCGATCCACTAGTGGAGGGATGGGTCAGTCAATGCTGGAGCGGAGGAAAACGTCAAGTGCGAGGGATATGCGCTACTCGCCTCCTCGGCCGAATCGATGCAGCGATCGTCGTCGACTGTCATCTCCCACTGGTGGAGGGCGGCGATGTTGAACGAGGCCTCGCGCTGGGACTTGGGCACGCAGCTGTCCTCCGCGTGGTCGACGAGGGCGCCGCCGGCGAGTTCAAAGAGCCAGGCTGCCAGGCAGAAAAATGAGATACAATTTGGCAAGGGGACGGGAAAATACGCACTGCACCCTACGGGCGTGTCGGCGAACTGCATCACCGTTTCGTTGATGATCTCGTCCGGAAGAGAGGTGATCAGGGCCGAACGAATGAACCACTGTCTGCCCGCTACCGAGGCTGTCAGAGAGAGGAAAACGGGGAGAGGGCATGGCACACGTTTCCCGCGGAGCACCTGGGCCATGCTGTCCTGCTGGTGGAGGAAGCTCTTCTCGTTCACTTCGTTGAGGAGGCAGCGTTCGCCCTCCCAGGAAGATAGCGCCAGGAGATATTCCTGCCCTTTTTCCTTGGGCCCAATGTAGCACATTTGCACCACGATGAGCGAATCCTTGCCTTCGGGCCCGGCCGTAAGGAGCACATTGGCGTACAGCTCGCGAGGGGCACCCTTCACGCAGTCGCGGAAGTGCCTAATCAGCGACGGAGCGGTGGCGCGGTGGAAGCGGCTGAAACAGGTGTATATCAGGATCCTATCTCGGGACTAGGATGGGGGCGCACTAGAGTAGATTTCCCGCAAATACCACACTTGACGCGATATGATGAGCAAGACTGGAGAGAGAGGCGTGAATCGGGAGGGGAGACTCACGGAACTGGGAAAGCTCTGGCTTTATAACGCGTCACAATACCGAGGGAGGTGCCGGCACCACGCAATCCCCACCAGAGGTCTAGAGCCGAATATTAACGATAGGAAAGGATACGCGGACATGAAGAAATAACCTGGGTGTTCTTCTTTATTGACAATACGAATCTGGCCGTCAGCAGTGACGACTTCAGCCTGTGGTGCGTAGCTCATTCAAGAAATAAACAAATAGATCGCGAAACCCACCTCTACGAGGTTGTCGATGCTCAGACCGTGTAGACGACTGAGGAATCCGAAACCGCCGAGAAGCATGACGCCAGACCCCACAGGATGCGCAGAGCTAAAAAAAATGTCGGCGGGATAAGATAAAATATTACACCAAGACTTACAACGGGACATGATACGGAATGGTGGTATTGGGTCCAGCGAGCGAATGTGCCTCAAGCTGATGTGCTGCAGCGTACTGATCGATTTCTTTTTGGCGCATCCCAGCACCGAATGTGATGTATGCATTGGGATAGACGGGCTCGGCTTGGGACGCCAGATTGAGAGGCACCGGCGGGAGATTTGAGTTGGCGATGAGAGTCCCAGAGCGCGGACCCCAAGGGTCTGGGCCAGCGCGCGGATTGTAGGCCGACTGCGTAACGCTCGGCGGCGCCGGAGCAGGGAAGTTGGTCGGCGCATTGAGATAACCGAAGGGATCTCCACCAACAACAGGACGGCTGCGGCCTCCGCTGCGGGGAGTCGGTCCAGGAGAGGGAGAAGTCGCCCCAGTGGAATTCGAATTTGAACGCGTAACTTCGTGCGAGTCGTCGGAGCTCGAGTCAGATCCCCCAGAATCAACGTCGTGATGCGGAGCAGCTGGCGGCGTGACTGGCTCTTCTATGCGGCGACGGACAGTCTGGGGCACGTCCCAACCAACCCGATGCGGTCCGCGCAAGAAACCGGCGACAGTCTCGGAAGCCGAATCGTAGAAACGGAGAGCAGAGTCTTCTTCGCGCCGACGTTTGCCAGACGGGCCGTTGTCCTTGAGTTTGTTAACACTATCTTGCTCCCGAAGGCTAGTGTAACCCCCTCCATCACGGGGGGCCTGGGTTTGAGAGCGCGATTAACTAAAACTTCCCACATAATTTCGCCAGCAGTGCTTGCCTCAATGTCAATGTCGATGAGCTTGGAAACATCGCAGATGATATCACCTTGTGTGTTTCGTGAGATGAGGGATGGATGGAGACTTGGACAAGTATTTACCGCCGATGGCCCACCCCCCCGTACCATAACCTCCCGCTTTCACGCTGAACAGAATGAGCACAGGGTTTCACGAAAGCAAACCGCGAATACCTGAGTGAAAGAGAATGTTTGGAGCAAAAGAGAATGATCCTATGCGGAACATTAGCGATTGTAACCGCGACAAACAAAACACTCACTTGCTCACATCCTCCGCATCGAGGGGGAGGGCGACTGCCTTGGCGATACAAACGACATTCCCGTTGAATATGCTGGAATATACAATGAAACTGGAGAGCCATCAGCGTCTATCTCAAGTTTCATAAAAATACCCACTCTTCTTCGTCGCGCAAGTGAACCTGGCCACGGATAGCGGCGCCCAGTTCCTGGTACTGGTCGTCGGAAAGACGAATGTTCGCGATAACAGGCATTGGTAGGTGGATGTATACTGGACGCGCAGTGAAAGGGAAATCCGGTCTAACTGCTGCTCATGGCCGCGTTATCAAAGGGCCACCTGCCTTCGCAAAGGAAGTCCGTGATTTGGGGGTGGATTTAGCGATCAGGTCGTGAATGATATGGTTCAGGGATTGAATGGCCATCGCTCCAACCGTCCGAACAAGGTACCTCCGTCTCTTAAGCTCGTTTGGGAAACAAATTCAAATTCAGTCTAGCTGCTATCTGCGATATATCATCTACAGACGAAAACGTGCCCGCGCTGTGCGACGAGCATGTATTTCTTGGGGCGGTAGTGCGCGGCATGTGCATGTAAGTCCCCGTCCAAACTCTATGCTGGTAGCGTTGTGAAGATTAATTTGATGCCGACGAGACTCGGGGTAATGGTCCTTCGAAGTGGTCATGGACAACGTGTGTGAGTGCATTTCGCGAATTGGCTTTCGTTGAATTGAATAGCTCAACGTTGTATAATAACTCGCCGAGGAAGGACTCCGCCAAAGGCGAAACTTGGGTTACGTTGAGTTACGTTCAGAGGGGCTCGTACGAGAACGGGTCCCAACACAGCGTCCGGAGCAACGCGGTCTAATTCTCATGTTAAAATAGATAAATATCAACGGGGTCACAATTGGCCTCTTCGAAAACTGCACGGAAAATGACCTGCGCTTACCGCTCGGTGCGCGACCTCTGTATAACCTTTCGCATGGTTGCTTCTCGAATTCATCGACTCTAGTATCCTTGGTACACCTCACCCAACAGGGTTCATTACGACGTGAGGCTAATTGACAGGCCAGCTATATCCATATCTCCGCCGGCGAATGTGCTCCAGTGCCAGACATCTCAATATAAACATAACCGAACCGGCGGCAACGGGTCCTCAAACCCCCAGAATTTTGTCTAGAAGGCCAGTGAACCTTTGAATGGCAATTCTGAGCTACGTCCGTGAGTCTGGATGTACGAATACAAGAGGCGTCCAAAATTCCGAACCAGCGATGGTCGCTCAGGTACACGCCCTCCGAGATGACCGTAGAACCTCGCGGCTTCGTTAGTCTCAATTGTATTCATCTCGCTTGCCGCGTTTGCCTTCGGGGTGTCCAAGCATATGAGACCCAAGCAATTGGGCGAGAGGTAACATGCAATTGAATGGGCGTTCCAAGTACTGCGATGCGACGGAGCGCCAGAGGTTTGAATTGATTACCTGGAAACCAGGGTCAATTCAAAAGCGCGAAGTAGAATCCCTTCAACAAACCAACAAATTTAAAACCCCGAAAACGATGAACTACGAACTAGTGCAACAGTCCTTCCGCTGCTGCGATCAAGTTCTCTCGAAGCTCTGCTCCCCCCAACCTTTCGACGAGACGCTGCTTCCAAAAATATGGTCTCCGCGCACCGTTAAGCAACGTGTCGGTTACCTTCACAGGCACAGTAAATGATGGAGCCTGTCCTGGATCTATCGGATCGATCATTTGGCAAACCACGCAGCTGGAAGGTCTGATTGTGAGAACAAAACAGATATGCGGTGGGAATGTTGAATTACGGAACAGGCTCCGTCGCCTCGTGGGTTTCCGTTTTCGGGCGCCCATTCACGACTAGTTGAACGGCCTTCCACACCGACTCGTCCAGCTACAAAAAAGATTCGGTCAACCCGAGCAAGCCCAAGGCTGAGTGAAGCATGTGTACCATTATCGCTCCTTCTTCTAAAGAGAAGACAAATGCGTTCTCAACGTCGAGCATTTCAGATATGTCCGGATCCGGAATGGGGCTGGGTCGTAGATAAATAATGAGGAATAGCTTGGAACCCGCCGCTGGATCTTCGACGAGGCCCAGGGCGTCAATGGCTGTCGAATGTTGGGCGTACATCAAAAGCTTCGTGCATTGAGCCTTACCCGCTGAATAAATGTCGTTCAGGTAGATATCCCGCCAGGCTCGGAGCGCTACTAGATCTCCGCTGAATTTGGGGGACAATACTAAGGGGAGGCCATGAGTTTAGCGTCAATACAGAAAGCAAGTTACTTGCATTGAATTGGGGGCGGAGGCGTTTTTGGAAAAGAACAGTGGGCGTGCAATATTTCTAGCCAGTTCGGGACACCGAATCCGGTCGTCCTATATCCGTGCATGTCCTTGGGCATCATCCATGTTTGGAACGTGTTGCGGCCTGGATATTTGTTGACGAACGTATGGAAATAAAAATGCGGGCACACTTGCAACCGTCGTTATTCGCATACTCGACGATCTGAAAGGATATACAAGTGGGCGATTTAGCCTTTGCACGTTCCTGCCCGATTCTTTGGTCGTTCCTTGGGTCGCCGGCTTTGGGACCAAACACCCTCTCGTACTGCTCGAACGAAATTGGCGCGGCGAATCCGACCTGGTAGCGGTGCTTGGCCCCGGGAGTGTCGGTGAGAGCGACGAAGAATACTGGAAGTAAGATGGCGATCAGAGAAAATTACCTCCAGAAGCTGGGACTGGACCATATTCATCTGCGTTCTCAGGGAAGTGACATAGCTGTAGGGCAGAGATAGCGGCGGAAATTAACTTTGGACGGTTCTTCCTGTCCCAGATTACCATATCTTCGATCGTTTTTTGGGCGCTCTCTGGCATAGCGAACTTTTCTGCTCGGTCCTTGTTGCTGGATTGCCAAATCAGCAATCCGCAGACGCGAAAAAGTCAGGCGTACCATTGGACTTTATGTCTCGGCCACTTATCGAAGCGGTCAGGGAACTGAAGGAGATCCGATATCCAGCTTACATCGTCCCGCTGGCACTTTGTGCTGAAATAACAGGCCTGAGTCGTGGCATGGCAGATCGAAGCACGATATCTAAAAACCTGCAATACAAGGCCACCCCCTTCCCAGCAACCGAGCAGCGGCTGCAGGCGCGTAACTTGCCACCCCACTCGGACGTCCTGCGATATATAAATTTTATTTTGCGCTGCTCAGCGCGCGAAATCACCTACTTGTTGTTACACTTGAGAATTGCAAGAGGTTCAGCGGACATGAATTATGTATTGAATGTGACCCCACCGGAAAGTATGTGCATTCGTATACAGTTTTATTAGAATAAGTGGGTTTCATGATGGTACATGGCACGACCAAAGCGTGGAAGTAAGAGAGAGGTAAAGCCGAAGCGCTGATGACAGGTTGACAGCTGTTTAGCTTGAAAGACACCGGCGATCTCGGCGTCCCATTGCTCTCCCTCCAAGGCTCCAACCTCCGCATTGGCTGCCAGTATGCCTCAAGGTCGGGACGAATCGCGTCGCAGTCCGCAAGATGGGGAGAAGGGGCTGGATTATCGCCGCCGAGAGCGCGATCGAGATGACCGCCGAGACAGGGATAGACGCTCGAGGTCGAGGTCGCCTATGCGCGGCACGGTGCGGGAGCGTGAGCGAGGAAGAGACCGTCGGTCGAGGAGTAGGACTCGAAGTCCAACTTCCAAACGTCGGAGAATCTCGGGCAGTCGTTCGCGCTCGAGAGAGAGAAGAGACGGGTCAAGAGACGAACGACGTCGACGACAGAGGTCTCAATCTGCCGAAAGTGCCTCGTCGGACGATTCGGAGCGTCGGAAAAGGAGAAAACGGAAAGACAAGGATGGAAAACGAAGTAAGAGTGAAGAGAGAGAGCGACGGGAGCGGAAAGAAAAGAAGAAGGCAAAGAAGGAGAAGAAAGAAAAGGTGTGCATGGTCTAGGTCTTTGCTCGACGCTTTCAGTTTTGATTACCGTTCATAGAAACGTTCCGGTGCCAGCGCCCCGCAATGGGGCAAATATGGTATCATTTCAGAGGCCGAGTGAGTTCTGCAGATTCTTCGCCGTTAATGTGACTACTAACCTCGCTAGTCTCTTTACAAAGGGCCAGGAATTTCATACATGGCTGGTTGAGGAACGTAAAATCAACCCGGAAACGATTTCGAAAGACCAAAACAAGAAAGAATTTGCGAGATTTATGGAAGATTACAATACTGGTCTGTTTCCTTGTTGTCATAGCTGGTGGTAGACTAATCTACTCTCGCAGCTACTCTTCCGGATGAAAAGTACTACAATATGGAATCGTACAATCGCCGAATGTCCGCCCTCCGACAAGGGGAATTCGTTCCCCCTCCCGATGATTCGTACGACGCACAAGCGGATATGAAGGCCATCAGTGGGGCACACAAGAAGAAAGTTGTCGAACATGAGAGTTATCTTAGCAAAGAACAGTTGCAAGAGCTGAGAAAAGTTCAGCATGAACGTATCGAAGTGCGTTTCTGCCCTCGAAGTCCGCTAACTCACTGACACCACACAGGCTGGGAAGATGAAACAGTTGGGAATGGACGTGAAGCAGAACTTCGGCGTCCGAATGGACGGCAGTGTTTTCGACGATTAATGTTTCTTGTAATTTCCACAGTTCTGTAACGTTGGTTTGGGTTCGATGCGAGCCAGAACAAACGACCACAACCTGTTTTCAACTGCGTACGTAATTGCTTTAACAATTGAAATTAACTTGAACATCGTGCCCGTTCTCAGCAATACAGACGCAAATCATGTTTCCTTATCCTTGTATGCCGCAATATCTGATTCCACGGAACGAATTGCGCAGGAGGCCAGCAGGAGGAGAGCCTCCGCAATTTGCAAACCACTGGCATCCGCGGGCAACCTTATCTACGCAACCACCGTACTCACAACATACATGTGCAGTTGTCCCGATGACACTTTGGATACAGGTACCGGTCTTTCGCATCGATCAATTTGGAGCCGCAGATAAAACTGAACTCAAGATACGGGTTCTCTTTATTACCTCTTCCAATCCTTCGTTCACTCTTTTACGATGTATCAACAACCTTCTACACTCATTAATTCTTTCATCACTTTCATCGCCCTCGCCGTGGCACCCCTACTACTCGTCACCACTTCACCCTTCCACCTTCCCCGTTCCCTCCAGAACATCCCCCATGGGGCTCATGCTCTTGCGTTTGACCCCGAGTCTGGAGTTGTTTCTGCTTATGGGAGTGACGGCGCATTCCTTGGGCACGCCAACCACACAACTGTCGCCAAACGCACCGACGGAACCTGTTCTAACCTGAGTCCCGACGATCTCAGAGCTCGTGCGCTCCTCTCCGCCTTTTGTCGGATCTAAAATGTAACTGACATTTCTTGGAAAGTTGCGGGATGGGGCCTGGTTGAAGCACAGGCGGCGACTAATTGGGGTAACGGGGGATACACGCTTGCGACCGACATCGCCAATGTACGTGCGGCAATTCTATGTATCCCGCTTCCATCGACTTTTTCTTAGGAAGGCGATTACCCTGCCATTGCATGTGTTTCATCCACCACGGCAATGGTCACTGTGAACGGTTCTTGGACACCTTTTCAACTTGACTTTAACACCGCTTATTATCATTTCACCAGGTAACCCGTCTTGTGCTACCTCGAATCAGACCAGCTCCGGGAAATTGGTCGGCACTAGCGGTAATTAAGTCGCCTGAGTATGTCACAGCCTTCCTAACGACCAACCTTCAATGCAGGTACGGTATCGCTCAGTGCCCTGGAAGGAACTTCGTCTTCCACGACTATCACGACTACCAGTAAGCCGCGGCTTTCGTTCGTGGTGCCTTCTGAGTCGACATTTTCAGAGACCTCAGATTGGTCCCTTGGCCTGACCGTTGCTGCGACGATCGGAATTCCAGACATCATTGATACGTAGGTTTCATGATTACTTTCTCTCGAGGTTCTACTAATTTGCCGAAAGGACGAGCACAGTGTCGACTTCCGTTTCAATCACTAATTCGCTCAGCAACGCGTCCGTTCTGTTTCGCCGCGCGGAATGTTATGCGTATCATTCACAACTGGACTTTAGCGTCTCAACGACATCGAATAACCAGCAAACGCAAACTATTGCCATGCAAGCGGCCGATGGCCAGACATGCAGTCTCGTCGTAAGAATTGAACGAATGCAGGCGCTCCCCAAGTTCTAACCTTTTCCCCGAAGTTCACTTCAACCAGCTGTACCGATTCGGGCACTGGATCCATTGTCATGACCGCCACAGGATGGGCATGGTTCGAATATAGTAGCAAGGTAATTAACTCTACAAGATATATTTCCCTAACGTTTGCTGATATTCCCGCAGGTTCAAGGACATTACTATTGTATACTCATTATTTTTTTCCGACGAAACATCTTATTAACCTTCTGCATCCAGGGGCACTCAACATCGAAGCCTACATCCCCGACGTGTCGCAGCGCAGCAGCTCCATTGATTTCACTGCCGCGATCTCAGCCACAAATGATTCCAAATATCAAGGGACTTGCAATTAAGCTACGAGGCGCTCATAAAATGTAACACCTCCGCTCTCATTTAACCTACTGGTGTCATTGAAGCGTCCCGATTTCGATGCTCCGCGAGAATCCGATGCACCTAGATCGGGCTTAGTGCGCATCGACGTGTCCATTGGGCAATGCTTGGTTGCTTCTTTCCTTCCTCTCCCGTCTCTTTCGCTCACTGCGCGGCCATGGTCCACACAAGTGCGGCGAGTCCAAGCTCTCCACTCACCGACTTTAACATCAAACCGGCTGCCCATGAGACAGCTGACAAGGCTTCGATGAGTTCAGTGATCACCCTGCGGAGAATGTATGTCTTGGGGATTGGGTTGCATGTCGGGCTGGTCCTCTTGCACTTGGTCCTCGTGGTCATCCATTTTCCTCACAAATACGAGAACAGGATCAGTGTTCCCCTCGGCGCTCAGTCAAATACGCTGTCTGTGGCGATCATCGTCGTGTCACAGGGATTTGCCGTCGTAAGTACTCGTCGTTTGGTACCTGTGATCTTGCTGACAGTTCCAGGTGTACTTGGCCGCTATTGTCTACCTCATGCAGCAGTTGTCTCTCCGGAGAAACCTGGATATACAGCAGACATTGACAGCGTTTCATGACAAGCACGCGGCCTGGTCAGGACCCGGGTCGGCTTTGAGTACGCTTTACAAGCAGCGACGTCTTCAAACAGCGTCCTCGAGCTTGTTTCTCATCTGTCTCTACGTATCTGGAGCGTCAACCCTTCACGTCACGACACCTTCCTTGGTATCGTTGGCCACCTCCAACAAGACCTCCGCTGGTTACGCGAGCCTCTACAGTTCTCGGCCCAACTATTATGAGGCGGAAATTGCGCCACAGGGTCTCTCGGATGCGATCTCCGTCTTGCCCACTTTACCTCTGTTGCAAAACGTGAATGCCACGGCGGGCCTTTACGGAAACATCATTTTCGACACGACAAGAGGAACATACCAAGCTTACTGGAATGGCGAACGGCCTCTGGCTCAGGGATTCCAAGTGCCAAACGCCACCGTCTTCAATGTTACGTGTGGAAATCTGGCCGGAGTCAAACAAGTGGGTGCGGGAAATGCGACCTCTTGGTTTCTCCAGACACCAGTGCGCAATGTGACGGACGGAAAATATAATCCATTGCGGTTTTTCTACCCCTATGGCATCCGATTCATCCCTCAGGAGTACGAGGTTGCAGATATGTATTTCGCTGTATGTCTATGTTCAATTTATCGCACATCCCTCCCAGCTGACCCTTTGGGCTAGTCGCAGACATTGGTTCTAGCTGCGACTGTCAATATCACTGACAGTGAGGGGAATAACGGGAGCACGTTTGCGGTAGACCCGGCCTTTACTAGTAGTGTGGCAAGTTGTACGCAAATGGCGACCATCCAATTCACAGCTAATCCCCGGTTTATAGCTGTAGCAGGAGTCAATTGGCCGCTGGAAGAAATTGGGGGTCTTCCATCAACCTTCAATCCCGTCGTGGTCGCTTGTTCCCTCGTAGCTTCGCGAACAAATATCAATGTTGATGCGACAACGAAAAACATCACTCAGGATTCTATTGACGCCAACCCTCGGAAGACACATCGTCTGTGGTCGGCCTGGACTGAGCCAGAGAGGGATAATGATCTACTTGTACAATCATGGGCATCGATATTCATGGATACGAGCATATCTTCTGTCATTGCAACTAGCTGCGATGATCCTCATTGGTATTCCGACAGCCCCCAGCAATGTCAGATAAAAGATTATCTGACCGTTGTCGAGAAGTAACCACCCAAATTGCCACCATAGTTGTCGCTTACATCACTGGTTTTTAGATATGTCAATGACGGGCTCAAAATTCGGCCATTCAGCGGGGCCTTCGCTAATTTTGAAGATGATAATCACTCCGTGAATCTATATGAGCTGGAGAATGTCTTGGAAGACCTCACTGCGGCCGTGTTTTGGAGCGGTATGTAATAAATTCTACTCCAAACCTTGAACATCCATTGAATCATTGAACTTCAGATGCCAACTTCCCCACCACATCACTTGATTATTCGACGGCGGAGAACTTGTCCGAAGATAATAACGTTGACGTCATTATCTACGACCCTAACGCTCAGCTCACGGCAAGTATAGCATGCTTTGTTAGACCTCTTCCTTGCTCATAGAGTCCCTACTAGATAAATGAAATACCTGTATGTTTCCCTCCAAACTGTCTTCGGAAGTACTCAATGTTGACTCTACAGCTACTTACTGGCCTTTTATGCTCCATCGGATTGCTGGGAATCGCTTGCTACCTAGTTCGATGGCCTCAAGAGACAACAATTGACTCGGATTTGGACATGGTTGGACTGCTCCAGTTTGCCTGGCTGTTGGGAAAGGGCTCGGATGTTCAGGACACCGTCAGCGATGTCATGCGCCCGAACACCGACAATCTGCGGACAGCAGGGATGACTGAGGTAACATTAAGTAGCTTGGTACATCGCTCATCATCGGAAAGACGATGAGAGTTATTGCAATTTTCATAAATAATGGCACTCACCGGGAAAAAAAAAAGTTTGTCAGTTCGGGTCGGCCTTTGGACCGCGCTGCCGACGTCACTTTTTCAAAGGCAAACAAAATTTCGTCGCGTCGCAAGTTCAGTCGAGCGAAGGACGCGGAACGGATTCTGTTTGTCTCCCCAAGTCGGAGCGGGGTCACAACAACAGCAAACATCAAAAGTCTCACGGTTCAATTTCGATTCGCCATGTTTTGTATATAGACATTTGGAGGTTCTCAGCAGGAATATCAGGCAAGATGTATCATTCTAAAGACCCGATTTTTCCTACCGCTGATCCGAAAAATTGTGCGACAGCACCGTTGAATCCTTCGGCACATCCGGCTCCAACAAGGGAAACACAATGTGTTGCATCCCACGCGATATGGCTAGACTCCATTGCGTGCGGCGCCGAAACGGCAGAGGGGATTTGTCCTTGACTTGAATAGATGGAACATCTGCTTTCCGTGCATTTTGGCCTTGGAAGACACGTTGGCACCTTCAATGTTTTCTTTCCTGCTTGATGTCGCCTGAAAACGATGTCAGGACTGACCCTCGTTGTCAAGACGGCTTGCAGAGAGAGCGTGCATACCAGTGGCCTATACATTCTCCCGGATATCGGCCACTTGGTTCTGTAGTCGCAATAAGCACAAGGTGTTTGTTGATTATAATGAACCCCTACACTCATCGCCATAAGAATTCCGCGTACAGTAATTAACCGGGAAGCGCAACAATTAAATTGTTTCACCTCAGCCAACAATGACCCGAATCACTCAGTCCAAAGTGCCGGCTGGAGCTCGAGGACATGAAATAAAGTCTCCAATTTACAACTGGGGAATCGGATCCGTTGCGGGCCTGCTGGAGGTCAATCTTTCTTGGAGGCCAAATTGACCCAAATAACGTAGAAGCGCAACAAATTATGGTCCACAGTTAAGAGCGCCGGAATACATTTTGGACCGGCCGTTGACATGGGTGTCTTCAGCGACCTAAAAAAACTTATGTATGCACTTGGCCCTTCTTCTCTGTGCACTTCACAGTAAAAAACGGCAGGGTACTTTTATGACAATCAGCAGCTTTCTGATTGCCGATTCAACATGTCCCGTTTTCGAGCTACAGGGGACCTTTTCGCCCAAACTTGTTGTAGCCCGCTTAATTCGATACTGTAGTACGTCCCTGTCAATTCTTGGACATCTCGGACCACTGAATGACGTTGAATAATCGCCGTTGCGCTTCTACGTTATGTTGCGCTTCCCGGTTAATTACTGTAACTCGGAGCGTAATTTAATTGAGGTCCTCTACCCACAAGAATACCCAGTGGCAGTTGATGTGCGAGACTTTGGGAGTGTATCTTGTGCGCTGGGACGGGTACAAACGATACCAACGAGCTCATGACCCGCCCACCTTTTCATCTCGCGAAAAAAAGCTGACTCCATGGCGGAGTTCAACTTGTCACGCGTTAACGAGTCATAGCCATCACAAGACCGATAGTCTTGATTCCGCCTCAAGAGAGGGTGATTCTCTTCGAACGCGAAATTGTATGATTCAAGGTAAACACAAGGTCTTCTCGCTTCGGAAGTCTTCTGTTGAATTACAAGGACTCGGATGGAGGTATAATAACCAACTGAGATGTGGACAGAGGGAAAGTACTGCGCAGTGTGAAATCGTTAACCGAAATACAAAAGAGCCAACAATGTGATTTAGGAGAAAGTCGGACAAAACTGACAGTCTTCGCTCTCCCCAGCTACGAGATCAGGGAGTTCATGGACGTTAACCTGGATGTGGTTCAAATTACGTGATATCGACGGCCGTCCGCCGAATCTGATGCGATAGTTGATGGTTGATGGACTTTCCTTCAAGTTGCGTTCAACCGCCAAGGTCAATAAATCGCGAATAGCTAATCGTGGCGCGCGGGACGCTCTCAAGACTGCTCTTCACCGCGCGTCTTTCCCGGGGGCTCGCATCTGGGACAACGCGCGTCGTCCCTCCCTCTGCCACCACCGACGTGGAAGACGAACGGACCGTTCGGCAGCAAGAACAAGAGTTACGAAATGAATGGAAGAGGTCGCAGGTGTGTATTGAAAATTTCATTATCTGCATGTGCGTTCTCGATCGCGGCAAGCGTGTCGTAAACGCGTATTCCGATGGCGCGAATCCGCTGTCTTTTATGCATGCTGGCAGACCAAAGATTTGCAAAAATAACGGACTAGGTCAACGGTTCTTGACCAACCAACCGTATCTCCAGAGATGAGAAGTCCAAACCTTTTTTTCATGTCCTCCATCGACGATTTCAAGTTGTCCATTTGAAGCACAGTGCGCGGTTTGGACACATCTCAACGCAATGGACTGCGACATGTGTGCCATGGCCGATGCGGGCAGACTGTGCTGCCTCGCGGTCTGCAGAACTTCCTTCCTCTTTCCTATCTTCACTGTTTTTCGTTCACTAAATGCTCACCACATCCACCCACAGCTGATAAAAATGGTGGGGGTTTCGGATGCGAATAACGGGGCTCTATCACAGGCTGCTTCCCGCCCCGCTTCTTTTCCAATCGTTGCCCCCTTCCTCCACCATGGGAAGCGTGCAGGTTCCAGTGGTGAGTCGCGATTCATGTTCTTTCCCGGGGAATCGCGAAACTGACTGGTTTACGTGGTGGTGGAGATGCAGATGACGGAGGCGGTCGCCCGGGACGAACGGTACACGTCTCAGGCATACCTGCGGGCGTAACTATCGCGCAGGTGCTCAATCTGGGTGCGTCTTGCCTTTCCTTTTCGCGTACATACGTTGTTCTTATCTATTTCTATCCTATTCTACGCCACAGTATCCTTCGGCCCCCTCGAACACATCATAGCGTACCCCTCCCCCTCCGCATTCAAAGACCCCCCGTCTACATCGTCGTCCGCCTTCCCCGCCTTACTCCGGCGCCCCTCACACGAAAATGACGCCCCCAGCGCCGGTGCAAGCTTGTCCTCGCCCTCACCTTCCGAAGGACGGCTTCGTTGGGATCACGAGCCACACCACGAGCCTCCAGCACCTGCGCCCTACGGACGAAGGCTTCGTTGGGATGAATATCCCCCTGGCTACGAGCCAGACCCCCAGCCTCCGACACCCGCACCCGCACCAAGCCCGTAGCGCTTCACCGGCACCCTCTTCCTCACCTTCCTCGACGCCCGACCGCCCTCGCCTTCTTCACCTCCGCGTCCTCCCACGCCGGACAACTCTACCTCCACGGCCGCCCGCTGCACATCAGCTGGAGCCTGGGCCGGCCCTACCTCGCCTCCAAGTGGGTGCAGCGGGCGATTGCAGAGGAGTGCGTTTTTCTTTGGCTTGCTTGTTTCGACGCTAACCACCTCCCAGCAACGCGTCCCGCACAATTTACCTCCGAAAGCTCCCCCAAGCCCTCGCCGCCTCTTTCTCCGCGCTTCGCGGCGCGCTCGACAGGCGATATGGGTACGTCGAGTATGTCAAGATCATCGAGGACCGGAGGGGCGTGCCCATGGGGCTGGTTAGTTTTTTGAGTATTGCGGAGGGAATAAAGGTGTGTGTGGGTGCTTCATCCTTCAGAATTTTATTGTTGGGGAGCGGTTTATTCAAGCATGCGCGTTCGTGCATACTTGAATGCGCGGGTCAGGAGATGGAGAGAGCCGCGTTGTGGGCAGTCGCATTCCGGGGAAGCGTCGACGTGATGAGGGCGTGCGAGTCGCGCCGCGCGCCCATGGGGGCATGAGGTCGCAGACGGGTAGCGGGAAGGTGTTGACGATGCAGCAACTGTGCCTTATGTGGGGAGGACGGCGCGTGTTCCTGCCCTCCTTGGATGCACCCTCACGTTGCCTCGACCTCTATCGCTGCCCGGGCTGGGTGTTATAGCCCCAGCGAGGCGCATGCGAGAGAGTCCGCTCGATCTTACCCTCGTATCTGTTCCCCGATGCGAATAGCGTGGAGGACCGATCAGTGCGCATGAACCCCCCGCTCCTCTCCCTCCCCTTCGTTGTCGTTCTCGTTGCCTTTTCGTTTCGTCCGCCGCCGGTCCATACTGACCTCAATCTCACTAGGCCGTCACCGCCATCCGAAACTTGCCCGCCTGGGCTGGCGTGCAGATCGGCTATACCAGAGACACTGCTGCAGCCGATGCGGCAGTAGCAGAGACGGGAGCGTGAGTTTTTTTCTCCTTTAGCCTTTCTTTTCGCGGGGAAGGCCCCGTGTGGCGGGACGCGCTTACCTCTAGTCGACACCTGTGAGGGTAGAAATGGGACGTCTCTCACTGTCCTAGGCCACTTGTTCCGTCTACTCTTTTTTCACAAACAAACTCACCTTGCCACCAGATTCCATGTCGGCCTCGTCGAGTCCGCCGACCCGCCAGCGGGGGATGGACACCTGATACACTTTAACCCACCGAGCGCAAACCATGCCTCTACTCAGTTCAGCTCCGAGCCTATGGCGGGGAGTAGGACAGTGGGTGCATCATTTCCTACTCCGATATCTCCTCGCGGGGTATGGTTTCTGCTCTATCTCCTTCCTCGTCTCGCTCACCCCACCGTTCGTAGACGCTGTTCCCCGGGGTGGCCCTTGAGCTCGCACGCTAGCAACTGACATTTAGACGCTGGAGGAGAAGCTAGCTGCATTGAAGTTGGATAGAACATTATTCGAATCATATGTGGATCAATGTCGAAGCTTGTTCTCGCCTGCTCGGCGCCTTCCGACAGAGCTATTGGTCGAAATCTTCACCCGACTTCAATATTGTCGATGATTCCTCCTGACGTTCACGCCCGGGGTTTCATTGGCAAAACACGGGAAGGAAGGAAGGAAGGAAGTGGTATAATCGAGCACGCCCTGTGTCACTCCTGGCCGGCGCTCCCGCAGCCGGGCTGTGGTGAGACTTTTTCCCTTTCTCCTTTCTGTTCCCTCGGTTCTTGGGTATATAAGACGAGTGGTGCACAGGAGGGACTTCACTCTCCTCGTCTTCACCCTTGTCTTCGTTTTGGGGCTCTCGGATCGACGCCGGGAGTCGCCGCATCGGCTACTTCCTCGCTCTTAGGCGTCGGAATTAGACGAAATAATATAGTATTTGTAGAGATGAGCACCGTAACCGTACAATACGGGTTACGGGTTACGGGTTGTACTTGGGGTTATACGGCACACCCGTACCGGCTCCAGCAAAATCTCCTTACGGTACGGTATTTCACGCAACTCCCTATAGATC
This sequence comes from Mycena metata, assembly GCA_029378385.1. NCBI lineage: Eukaryota > Fungi > Basidiomycota > Agaricomycetes > Agaricales > Mycenaceae > Mycena > Mycena metata. The sequence continues at coordinate 106,354 of JARKIB010000229.1, forward strand.
TTCGTCGGGCGTGATACAAATGTCAAGAGGGAGTGTTTTAGGTGAGAAATGGTTGATTTCACCATCAGAAGTCCACTCACCGTCGGTTTCAAGTGATATAGAGATACGGGTTTACGGGTCCCTGAACCCGTCCCGTATAGGCTATATACGGGCCATAACCGTATACGGTACGGTGTTCATCCCTAGCCGTAATAATATTTGGTCCATCAAGCAAGCTCTCATGAGGCATATAAAATACAAAAGGCTGCCAATCATCGCCTGGCCCTGCTCCCTGTTCAAACAAGTCGCACAAATAGAACGATCCAGTGAACCATGAATAGTCCTGCGGTTACCATTCCGCCTCTAGGACACTGGTATCTTCAAGGAATCTGGGCTGCGACTCTTCTTTTCGGTTTGTCCGCCGTCGTTCGCAAAGCTGAATTATTTGATTTAATTGGGGTACAGGGATCAAGTGCGTCTTCCGCCGTCTTTCAGTCGCCTGCAGTCTGGGTGACATATTCTAGCTGCGCCCTTTTATGTGCCTGTGTTAATACCTTGTTGAGACGACGGACCACTGCGAGGTAAAGCTGATGCCAGTGGCATGAAATGTGGTTCAAAGGGTTTCAGAGTGCTCCTCATATCATGCTTCCTGCTGTGGGGATGCTCTGCGGCCCATGTTGCTGTCTCGTTCGCCCAACTCACTCAGGCATTCACTCCCCCCGTTGTTTCTTTACCTTCCGGCCCTGATCTTTACTTCGCCGACGCCGGAAGTCATCTCAGTGTTGCCAAGAATGTTTTATACGGTGTCAACGTACGCAAAAGGCGCGCTACCCTATCCCTGTCGCTGACGAGCGGCAATCTCAGGTTTTTATTCAAGATTTGCTCCTGGTAAGCGACCCTCTTGCGCCGGACACAGGCACTTACTGTGTTCACATCTAGATATGGAGACTCTACGTGGTGTGGAACAACAACTGGAAGGTCATTGTTCTTCCGGTAAGTCGCTCCTTGCATGCGTGTCCACCACCTGATAGGTCGGGTAGCTGATTGTGGAAATGGCTCATATGGGTCCGCCCCACCCTTGTCAAATAATAACTGCGATATGCTAACCCCTTTTCGTGCTTAGCTGCCGCATTTGTGACGGCGTCTTACATAGCTCGCGGGGCGGTCACAGAGATCTTTGCTGGCTCTATCCGGGCTTTTGGAACTTCGTCCTGGTCCTTGGACATCGCTCTCAATATCTCTGTCACATGTGCTATTGCCGCTCGCCTATGGTGGATGGATCGCCAGATGAAGCAAGTCCGTGTCGACTCAAGGGGCTTCCGGGCACCAATGTACACCATCGTCGAGTCTGGTGCGATTCTTATGTGTGCGACATTGATTCTTTACATCCTGGATCAAGCCGGAAGCTTCCTCGCTCTTGTCGGCCTTGATTCGTTAGTTCAGCTTGCGGTATGGACTTTCAGCATACCCATGAGTTGATTTTGATTCCCTGCTCTCTCCAAGACTCTAACCCCTCTGCTTCTCCTTACCCGAGTTGGGCTTGGGTTGACCCACGGTGATGGAGCGAAAACGTCCCAGTACAGCATAAGGAACAACTCCTCGACCACGCCGGTCCGCGTAGCTGTCACGACCCAGACGACAGCGAGCAACGGCCTGGAAGACCCATATTCTGTCCAATTGGATATATATCCAGCCAACGATATGAAAGCATTCTCCCAAGCCTCGGCGGTGGTCAGTTCATTCATTGCAGGCCTTCCAAACCAGCGACTAAATCATGTGTTCGCAGTGAACCTCGGGTTCGAAGCTACTGAGGATGATATTTTATGCTTTAATAATTGACATCCATCGTTTTTATGCATGCCACCGATTTCAATGGATTTCGCCGAACTTGACGTCCGGTAAACGCACGCTTCTGAATTTATCGCAGTGCTCAGGAATAAACCTAACTCATCCCTAACTGCGAGGCTATAGATGTGTTTGCCTGCAAGCCTGTGTACAAACTATCACGCGCACTTTTTCCGGCCCATTTCCGACCCAAAAAAATGATGCTATGCGGTATGGTATTATTGGCGCGTTGGCGGGTTGAAGTTTTGGAACCTTTGCCTCTGCTAGACCCGCTCGCATCGTTCGCTGTCGATGAGGCCTCCTCAAATTTCCCGTTTGTTCCGGGAATTTGCATAATTGTACAGATGTGCCACTACAACTACATAATTTCTACTTCATACATCCAGTCCCTCCGAGTCTCGAGTATCCTAAGTCCTCTAGTAACTCCGATACCCGGCAACCTTCTTATACACCTCACACACATCGTTTCCGCGCGTATCGCCCCACCGTCTCCGCCCCACCGTCTCCGCCACACGCCCACCTCGACCCGCGCCGTATTGATGTCCTTGACGAAGAGACTCGGTCCCAAACGGGCGCGGGAGGGATAGATCTCGCGGCGCCCGGAGCGACGCGCAGCGATGGGCGCGAGGGCGTTTGTGAGGTGGAGGTGGGTGAGCCGCAGGGTGGTGGGGATGGGTGGCGCAGGCCAGGCGGTGGTGCTCGGCGCTTCTGATTCCGCGTCAGCAGGGTGGGGCGAAGGCGCGAGGAGCGCAGGGCGACGATCCAGAGGGCGAGGCATCCATAGAATCCGTGCTAGATGGAGGGAAATGTGATCGCGAATCCTGCTAAAGGCGACGCGACAATGATACCCGGAAGGACAACGAGTAAGCTCAAGCCCTGCGAGAACAAGCACTTGATCTCCTAGCCACTCCCACGAAATATTTACATTCGTGGAATCGAACCTCGCCTCAATCCCTCAAGTTGGCCTCTTCGACCGACCCCGGCGCAAAACTGTCCGCGGCCGCCAGAGTTTCCTTCCACACCTTCTCTTCCATCTTCTTCCCTTGCTCTGTATCCAAGAAGGTATTCCTGCGGCGCTGATCAGCATGGGGACGATGAGAAGAGCACTGCGGACCGACTCACTCCCACACCTCAAAGTCCGCCAACATCTCTCCATGCGATTGCGGCCCCGCGGACACAGCGTTGACCAACGCCCGAGCGCCCGCCTCGGGGGTCCTACTCCTAAGCGCGTTGACAAAGAAAATAGGCACCTTGAGCCACAATGGTTGCTTGGCGTGAAAGTTTGTCTTCAAGAAGAAAAGAGCAAATTGAGCATTTCACTTCAAATTCGCCGAGAGTTGACCAACCTTGACCATGCCTGGACACACACTGTTCACGGTCACCTCCGCCGCGTCCGTGCGCCTTGCAAGCTCCCGCACCAACATCGTCACAAGGAACTTTCGTAGTCGGCGTAGCGCGCGAACTTGTTAAAGTGCGCACGGTCGTTAACGAATGCGAACACAGAACTCGTCTCAGGGACGGGGGTTTTCGTATACTGAGTGCATGGGTATAATGGTTGAGCTCACGACGCAGAGATACGAGGTTGAATTGGACTTCTGCGCCGACCCACGGAGGAGGGGGAGCAGGCGCACGGCGAGCAAGGCGTTGGAAAGAAAGTTGATTTGGAACATCTGCTCCGTCTTCGTCTCGGGCGTGGTAACCCAATTGAGGTCCCCCATCCCTGCATTTAGGAGGACGATGTTGAGTGTCGGGATTTCGGCGAGGACCTTGGACGCGAAGGACGCAACGGAGGATGGGCGTGAAAGGTCCAGCTCGTAGACTAAAATGGTGGGCTGGGTGGGGAGTGCGCGGACAGTTGGATCTGCGAGTAGCGCTGCCTTGGTGGCCTTCGCCTGTCTTCCGGGTGCGAACCGCGAGGATGAGGGTGGAGATGTGGTGTTGGGCGAGATGGATAATGGATGCCCATCCGAGTCCGCTATTTGCCCCTGTTACGATGGCTGTTTTTTCTGCAAAGGAGAGCGAGGCAGGGAGCTGGGGCACGGGCGGCTGGAGGATAGGCATCGTGGTCCAATAGCTTTTGTCGTTTAGAGCTTAATCAGAAGCGAAAAGCCCGACGCCGGTGGAAGATGCCATGCCGCCGCGGGTTATGCGGAACGAAGCCTTTCTGAGATTGATTGTTCTGCCAGTGGGAGGCACTGTTCTGAACCCGCTAAAGAATCTAGATGCCGTCCCGCGTGTTCGTCACTGACCCAGGAATACGAGTGAATGAGACCAGAACAGTCGTGAACTGGTTCACTCACACTTATTGAGATGTACAGTACCCGGAAGGTGCGTACACGGGAGATGCGGGACTCCGATGAACCTGTGATTCTGCGACCGTCGTAGGGAGACTGACAACTCAGATGGCTGCAGCAGTAGGCCCCAAGTTGGATTCGTGACAAAGCATTTCCTTATGTAGAAGGCTGATCTCGGCAGCTTTCGGCGCCTCTCAAATTCCATTCTCCGGCTCTTCACCCAGTCTCAACATTCCCTTCACGCCCTCCTTGGCGCTCGAATGTAACTCAAAACTTTTCTGGGTGCCCCCCGGACGCGCTCTAGGCCTGTTTCAGGAATAATTTCGACGTTTTAATCCAACGAAGCGGGGAAACTCGGATTCAACAACTCCAGTTCGACTCCAGAACATTGTGCGAGCATGCAAATAACTAAAATCAAATATTGGCTCTCAAAATGAGCTTCGGGATCGCCGCGTTTGTCTTCGCCACAATATTCAACCAACATGGAACTCCTTTGTGTTGATTAGGATGTTGTGCATATCTTGGAAACGGCTTTGGACGTCAATACAGAAGGGCGCAGGACGGCTGTATCCGATGCTTAGTTTATGGTCACTGCGAGCCCATCGACTTACACGGTCAGACCAGTGATCACCATGTCCGTAGGTTTAGGAATCAGGGGCCGACCTTCTTGGTCGATGATGGGTCGAATTTCAAGGCCCCACAGAACGCTCGCAATGTTAATGGAGATAGTGTTGTTTGCAACATGTCGTCCGGGACAAACTCTAATCAAGCAGCTATCAATAATCTATGGAGCCTTGACGGCGGATATTACCTCGTTCCGAAACCGAATGTAACATGACTTTCACCTTTGGTACGCTGAACCGCCGGAGCTGACTTCCCTGCCAGATCGAGGTGGCGTGCAGGATTAAATGCCTCAGCGTCGTCTCCGTAGACCGCACGCTCTCGGTGAATGGCCCTGCAGGAGAGTTAAGGGATATTAATGAGATGCAAGTAGAACATACCAAACATTGGCTATGCAGATGCTCCCTTTCACCAAGAATATAAGTAAGAGGGCACCCAGTAGGAAATTTGCAAGGCACATTTACCTTTTGGAATGAAATAACCTTCATACCAGTCATCCTAATTCGCCACTGCATTCATTACGATATCAGATTATTTCTCAACTCCGCACCTGAGAACTCATATGAGGTAAACCTTGAATAAACAACAGATGAATGGGCGAACAAGACGGGAGAGAAAACGGCTCACCGATGGGATCCACTGGAATCCAGCGCAGAACTTCTTTCACCACGGCTCGAACATACGGGAGGTGTTCTAAATCCGAGAATGTAGGCATCCGTGACCTACCAACGATCTCGTCAATTTCGGCCTGAGCTCGAGATTGGATTTCGGGGTAGAGAATCATAGAGAGGAAGAACCAAAAAAGGACGGAAGAGGTCTGCTATACTTTGAGAACTGCGAAGGCATGTAACGAAACTTACATACCGTTTCAGCGCCAGCCGCACTAAATTCATCCATGAGACATGATACCAGACGACATGGCCGAAGACTCACTACATTGCGGCCAGCAACCAGGACTCCTCCTCCTGATCCAAACCATACTTCTCTCCGAAACGAACAAGAAATTGAGCAAAACTGGAATTTGCTTTGCCGTCGAGCTAATGCGATATGAGACGGTGCGCTCAGGGACAAGGTAATACGTACAGCGCGCTGCTTGGCAGTAACAAATAAGCTTCTGAACATTTGAGAATCTGCTTGATACGACTTCAAGCCATCTCTTTTCCACGGAGCTGCCCAAAGAGGTAGATATTGCAACCATGTAAATAACTCGACGAGGTGAGCACCAGGCTTGGCCGCACGGACAATGCGCTCCACGAAAGAGTTGATGCGCGAAATAGAAGGGTCGTGAGCGGAGGTTAACCCGGGGATATCGTATAAAAAAGACATGATCATGCTGCTCGTAGATCTAGAGATACGATTCAGAAAGAATACGTATGAAAAGGATGGTTTGATTCAACCTTCGAACCTGGCCTTCCCAATTTGGCGCATCATTCAGCAATCCTTCCACGAGCAGAATTGCCTCTTTCGCCTGATGAGCAGTGGTGATATTCAGCGAGGCGCAACACTTTGAAAGAAAATCAATATCCGACCTGATATAGGTAGAAATTGTGGACAGCGCTTTTCGAAAGGCAGTCAGTGGGCCGCTTGATTCATCTTTTTCCAACTGCGAAGGAACTCGTAAGACTGTTTCCAGTGCAAGAGGAGTGGATGGATAACATTAAGCCTGGGCCAATGAAAGGCATAAATAACGAGCCCTGTCAATATTTGCGATGCGACGATGTTTCTGGGCCGATCTGAATAAATTGCGGGTCGTCCGTCGAGTAGATCTGAGGCAGCCTTGAGAGTGTTCAGCACAATAACCGGTCGTCCGATTATGTTCAGGTATACGATCGGGCCTAAACGCAAAGTTTTCAGCGTGATATTACATCGAATGCACGTTGAGCATCCCATAGTCCTTGTGCCACTTGGTAAAGGGCATCCACACATTTTCGGAGAGCTGAAATAGATTTCCCACAAAAGGTAGAGGCGTCGGACCTGGGGGAAGTGGAACCCGACGCTTGGAAAACAAAGTGGATAAAAGAGCCAGTGAGATGAGTAGAATAACAGCGGGAATAAATTTCGTGTTGTCTGCTGCCCCTTCCTTCATGGCGGAGAGAAGGGGGGAGAGGCTGAATGGGTAATTCTGCGTTCGGGATCGTACATGGCTTGAGGTAAGAGTGATCGCCGTATCGCCGATCTGTTGTGTCATGTTGCGTTCTTCGTTCTTACTTCCTAAAAGCTTCTGGGGTGTATTACTGGTGCAGCCATCTCAGTCTCCCCACGACGACGCGATTCCCTCTTGGGTGTATTTTACTGGTACAGCCATCTCAGTCTCCCCCACGACGACGCAGAATCAGGTTCCCCCTAGCCTCGCATCTCGCATCTCGATTCATGCTGTATGCACCTTCCGGGTACTATACACCCCAATAGGTGTGAGTGAACCAGTTCATGACTATTTTGGTCTTGTTTACTCGTATTCCTCCTGGGTTAGTGACGAATACACGAGACGGTATCTAGATTCTTTAGCGGGAGGCCAGATTCATCCGACTCTCCTTCAAATCTTAGAAAGCAGATGCAGAGGCTTCGTTCCGCATGACTCGCCGCCCGCGGCCTCGTGCCGCTGTACGCCCTGACAGCGGCCATCGTTCCCTCCCATCCGCCCCGATTCTCTTCGTCCATATATCGTGTTAGCAACATCAAGTTTGAATCCCGCACCAGGACCGATTGGTTCGCCATTTCCCTGTCTATTGCTGTGCGCGAATCTGCCAATGCTCTGCTAGGCGGCCGTCTTTCACTTGTCGGCTTCTGGCTGTCAACATATCTTCTGCGCCTGCTTCTCTTAACTGCCTTCGCAAAAAAACGGATGAAAAATATGCCCCCGATCCTGCGGTGGAAATCTCCGCTCAGAAGACCCTGGACTTGACCAGAATAGGTCTTATTAAATGCCGCAGCTCTCTTCTCAAGACTCAACCACCGCCTACGAGCAGCGTTGAAGTGTCAGAATCTGATATTATACATCGTCACGGTTACTTGCGTGGAGTCCGCCGCGCCCCGACAAACCTGGATATACTTGTCCATGTAAGTTAACTACGATTTCAGTGGTCTCACATGAAGATGGTCATGGTAACGCATACCCGCCCGAGGCCGGCTCAAGACATTTACACCCACTGCTCCTCCAGAAAATGGCCGTGTGTACGGTCGATTATCCCCTCATTTTATTCGTCGTTCGTCGTCCATGTTTCGTATTCCCCAAACCCTGGTGTGCTGGCCTGGGCACGCGTTATCAATCCACACTATCTAAGGGCAAAGGCAGAATCTTCGGCGTGGCTTGAGGGCTTTGGAGCTTTTAATGAAACGGCTCAGGCTGCTTTCAATAAATGCGATTTTAGTTGGTGTTGTCTCCTCTTTTGCATGACGAATATCGATTGTTCACATAGATTTACTTGCGTCTCTGGCATATCCTGCAGCAACCATGGGTACTCCTGCTCCTCGTCAAGCGAAAATTGACTCGGCTAAATCCCTTACCAGAGCACCTTCGGACTTGCTGTGATCTTATGAACCTATTTTTCGTTTTCGATGAATACACCGATTGCGTCAACAAAGCCGAAGTCCAACAACTCGCAGATATTGTTATGGATGCTTTGAGGCATCCACACAAAGCACGATCTTCAGGTGAATCCATCATTGGAGAGATTGCACGGCAGTAAGCATCGCTCTCCACTCATGTCTAATCTTTCTCACCTCTGTAGATTCTGGTGTAGGGCCTCGGTCATCGCCAACCCTATCTGTCAGCGTCGCTTTATTGATACATTCGACCACTATACCGCATCTGTGGTAGCACAGGCCGCTAACAGGGATCGCCGGCACATTCTCAGCATTTCCGACTATTTCATAACGAGACGGGAGAATATTGGCGCAAAGCCATCGTTTGCCCTTCTCGATTTGGAGACCAATGTCCCAGACGAAATCATGGCTCACCCATGTATCGAATTGCTCACGGTTTATATAATCGACATGCTGATCATTGGCAATGTGTGTGACCTCTTCCGCTCTATGAAGCATGAAAACTTACTCCTGACATGTTAGGATCTCTGCTCGTTTCGGGTTGAATTTTGTCGTGACGACGCAGACCACAACGTTTTGACAGTTGTTATGCGCCAATTTGGCATCGACCTTACGAGTGCCGTTCTCTGGGTAAAAAACTACCACAGCGATCTTGTCCAGAAATTCTTTACGGTGGTTGACGAGCTTCCACATTGGGGCAAAACCGAGATAGATGATCATGTTGCTAACTATGTTCAAGGGTTAGGCAACTGGGTTCGCGCAAACGATGCATGGAGCTTTGAAAGCCAGAGATACTTTGGCACCAAGGGCCTGGATGTTCAAGCGCATCGCGTTGTGAGGCTCGAGTCACTCGACCAGAAACATGTCGCCCATTTGTAAATCTATAGAAGAATTGAATACCTTTGACGTTGGATAAGTTGAATTTTTGCATCCTGGCGCAGTGATGTATCGCGCACCTTTTCAGAAAAATTACGGTGCAAGAACACGTACACAAAAAACCACAACCTGTGCAAAAGATGTTGGAAAATGGTGTCGCCGCCGTTTGGCTTCCGTCTGCCTTAGACGCGCGGCGCAGCGGCGGACCACGGGGATGCCGAAAACGGTGGTCTGCCCCAACTGCACAGGGCCGCCGCGGCGCAGTGGGCGCTGCCGCACGCGCTGCAGCCGGAAATATACTTTAATCGCCGCATGCCATATCGCGGGGGCCCAATCCCGCAGGCACCGTGTCGAGGCGGGTGGCGGCGTACATGACATCCAAGAATGGGCGCCGCGGCGAGGGCGGGGCGTGCCCTGACGTACGCAGCGCGCGCGGATTCCACGACGCCGCCTTGTGTGTCGGCGCTTCGCACGCGGTTGGCTGACCGCGTGTACGCAGGTACAGCGGCATGACCTTGCACAAACATATATGCGGGCCGCTGTCGTGTGCGCGACACCGTGATGGACGCATATGGACGTGCACGACAGCCTGAGCGGAGTAAACCACAATCGCACAGCGGGTGCACATCGCCGCCGCCGTACTGCGGATCACGCAACGGTGCCCGAGGAGTCCGAATGCGGCACAGGGAGGCGATTGCTCGAGCCACCGCTCGGACAGGGCAACCGTGTATCATGGGGTCGCGGGATGGAAAATCAGACCCGGATGAGAAGAGTTGGAAAGCTAGGATTTGAGCAGAGGTATGAATTGAGAGGTGCTGTTGGATTGAGTGGATGCGCCCCATGTTTCCGACATTTCTTGTGGATGATGGTGGCTGGAAGGAGAGAGCGAATATTAATGTCTTTTCAAGTCGCACCGTTCCGAAATGTTCCGAGCGTTCCGCATCAAACCGATTCCAACTATAAGTTCGATTTTAAGAGGCATTCTGACGGTTCTGGGATCATAAAAGGTTATAGGAGCTCCAGCCAAGTTTCGTTTTCACGTATTTTTCGAAAGAGCACCAGAAGGGCATTATGTAACAGTAACACAGAAATTCAACTTGGCCGAGATGCCCGATGTCAATCGTAAAGAGGCCGAGCCAACACCGAGAACTGGCGATAATATTTTCTGAACTACACACATACTTTGCTCGTGATTACCGCCCTATATGATTCTGTTCCGCGGACTCTACATCTTTCGAGTTAATGATTTACAGCCCCCGATGTGTTTCCATCAAGACATCTTGAGCTTCACGAGAGCGCGGGGAAATTGAACATTTGAAGGGAAGTGGATGTCTGTCTTTTTTGAACTGGGAAGGTATGCAACAGATGTGTGGAGGCTTACAGAGTTATGCCAGTCTTGGGGTGAGCATAAGCATCTGGCAAACAAGGTTGGCCACTGTCTGATATCGCAGGGTCAATTTGGAAGGACCAGAGAATGGTCGCGATATCAATGAACAATGTGTCATCAGCGAGATGCCTTCCTTGACATATCCTGTAGCAGGAGTCAGATAAGAGTGTGGGCAATGGTGAGAGGCAGTGCTCACCGCTGGCCGCTGCCATACGTCGCATGGCTTTCCCCTTGCATGTCTAGCACGGGGGGTGAAAGATGACCATTCCCATCCAGATATCGTTCCGGACTATATTCTTTCGCGTCTTCACCGAATACGGTGCGGTCGCGGTTTATTTCCCTGTGTAAAGATAATTCAACCTGTAACTGCAATCTGCGCTTAACAGTATTCACCAAACATTCTGGATGCATATTGTTCCCTTGGGAATGAAATAATCGCCATAAATGTCATCCTGATCTTCGTCAGAGGAATCCTTTCGCAGGTCGGTAAGTAAATAAATTCACCTTGATTACTGCGTGCGGAAGACCTGCGTCAGGCTTCAGTATATGAACGACAGATGCAATATTGGGTTACCCATCGGAAGCGCCGGACGCCATCTCAAAGTTTCTCGCACAAGTGCAGTTATGTATGGTAGGTGCGCCTGGTCTTTGAAAGTCGGTAACCGATGTCTGCCCACAATTGAATCGATTTCTGACTGTGCGCGTTTTTGCACATCGGGATATAAAATCATTGCCGCAATAAACCAGCAGAGAGTTCCTGAGGTCTACATATTTGACTTGTTAGAAGACATAAACAATGATACCGGAGGAATCACCGTTTCAGCCCCGGCACCGCTGTGAATGGCGAACACAACTTAACAGCCATAATAAAATATTTGATTCTTCACTCACAAAAGGTTCCCACATAGCCAAGCACGTTCCGTCTCGCTCAAATCTTCTGATGATCCGTTCTGTAAGATTTCCGCAAGCGAGGAGGTGCCGAAGCCCATACTCTATTCGATTATTAGAATGCTGTTTCGGACGAGTGACTGTTGAGACTTCCGATCCGCACCAGAGCATCACAATAGAGGTTCCTGAACATGACTGAGTCTCGCTTGAAATGCTCAGCACAGTCTCGCTTCCATTTTGCTGCCCAGCTCGGCAAGTGTCGCATCCACGGCAGGAGTTCTACCAGATAAGCTCCTGGAGAGACTGCTTTGGCTAGACGTTCAGTGTAGGCTCTAACTGCGCGGACAACTGGATCATTATTTTCCAGGAGCGGCGGCAAACCGTATGCAACAGACATGATGATGGAAGCAGCTGTCCTTTAAATTTAAAGGGTTCAATATTATCATTGGAATTGAAGATAGTTTGCGCGCACCTGTTCATGTGACTGAACCAATCTTCTGGCTTCGAAAGAATGGTGCGTGCAAGGACAAGAGCTTCACGCTCTTGAACGGGATGGAATGTGTTTGAGTTAGGTCTCAGACCTTCTTGAGTTGCCCGGCGTAGTTTACGCCATCTGGGAAATTTGAGCAGCCTGAGGGATAGCAATATACTAACGAAGAGGCACTCACTGATGCGAATAAGGAGCAAAAGCGATTTGCAAGTCTCCCGAGAGTAAAGTGCGAGCCACGTAATTGAAGGGTCGGTCTGAATATAAAGAGGACCGTCTCTGCAGCAGATCTGCAGCAGCCTTAGCTGTATTCAAGACCACAAATGACTGTCCGTTGGCAGTGAAATAAACGATTGAGCCTGCCTTCATGTGAAAAATGGAGCATGGAGAAACTTCACGAGCACTTGCCAAATTCTTTGTGCCATTTTGCAAAAACTACCCAGGCATCATCTTTTGCCAGGCTCAAAGCACATCCTAGAAGCGGTATACCTCTTGGCCCGGGGGGAAGCTTGGAAGACTTTTTCCGATGATAGCTGAAGAGAATGAGACTTATCAGAATCGATACGACCCCGGTCCACAGTAGAAAGTGTTGGTTGTTGGTGCGTAACATCCTTTCCGGGGCAGTGAGTGAGTTCATGCAGAGAGAGAAACCGTGATCCTTACCCTAGCATAAGTGTGTTTACAAATGATGAACCAGTTCAATTTGGTTCAGGTTGGGTTCAGTTGCAGGTGATCTAGATGATCTGGGAAAGTTCAATAGAACCCATTTGGACGTGATTCAACTATACTCCTGCCGGTAATCTACCTTACCTACCTACCTCCGAGTAGCCTGAGCCAAGACCCATGAACAAATTCACCGGCACCAATCTGCCTTCTCTGATATCTGATTCCCTGTGCTCGTTTCCCTTCCTCCCGCCGCTCCCCATATCGCTGGACTTCCCAAAGGTCGTTGAAGGTGACACTTGATTCATTGATTGATTATCTGTCGTTATCCAACATAGATAAGATGCTGGCTGCAAACTATTGACCTTCTTCCCATTCCTATTCCGTTCGACCTACTCATTCTTAACCTACGTGTCATGAACAGCCCTTCCACCGAGGTCTTTGAATCCGCGACCGTCTTGAGGACACACTTCTTATGGTGCCCTTAGAGATATACACTACCAGCCAACCTGGCGGAGATAGATGTGAGCCTCCTGCTTGATACTGGGCCGTACTGAAATGCCATGGCAGCGATTAAAGCTGCAACAGCGCATGTGGAGGCTGATTCTCCAAGGGTTGTATCCTGCAGCTCTGGAAGAATACCTGTGCGGAATATTGAACTCGGACTCCGCCCCACCCGCAATACTTGATCTTGGATGCGGAGGGGGAGCGTGGGCGATGGACATGGCACTTGCCTTCCCCCATGCACAAGTTACGGGGTTTGACTTGTTCCCTAATCCAGTTATGTAGGTTGCCTATCATTTCTTTTTTCATTCTACATATTCATATTCTGTTTACCAGAGCGCCACCGCACAACTGCCGGTGAGTTACTGAAGTATCCCTTGGGGTTTGCGATATGACCTGTGCCTGTCTAGATTTGTCCAGGGAAATGCACTCGAGTGCAACCTGGATGATTTACATTTGCGTGGCCAATTTGACTTTGTTCACTGTCGAAGTGTCCTTTGGCATGTGAGTTTTCCAACAGCAACTTGGAACAATTACGGACCATCTACTAGCAGAAGGACCCGAACCAGATGGTTGCGGTTATTGCCTCCTGCCTAAAGCTAGGTACTCCCAATGCTGATTCGCTTAATAGTGCAATGATTAGTGACAGATTAATATTAGGTGGCCTGGCCCTTATTATCGATGGATCTGAGTCCAATAGAATCTATGACCGTGATCGAAACTTGTTATCCCCCGATGAAAACATGCAAGTCCAACCCTCCGACTCCACATATTCTCGATATGCCAATTGGATCAAGACATACTCGAGGGTTGCCCGAGGCCATTCTTTATCATATGATTATGTCGAGCTGCTACGCCAAAGTAGGAAATTTTCGGGCATCAACTTCCAAGAAATTCTCTGTCCTATGAATTGGGAAGGTGAAAATATCCTCAATGGTCTGGAGATTGGTGATATCATGTATGAGAACTTACATGTAAGTTTGGGTAACAGTTGTGCAGCTATGGTTGACATTGTCCCTGTAGAAGATATTCCCGGCAACGAAACACGCGATAATGTCGACTGGGGTCTCTGCACAGAGTTTTGAGGATTCAAAACAGAAGCTTTACAAGGAGATGGAAGCCCTGAAAATATATGTAACGTGGCAGGTTGTTTGGGGATTCAAAGCATAAACATTGTTGCCTGCTAGATTAATGAGAAATTCTTTCCTTGTTTCAAGCTTTGGAAGAGTGCATGGAGGCAAAATTTGAATGCTTACATACCGGAACCAGAGCCCGGGGCCCTTAAAAACTTGAAGCCTGGGCAAGGTTTGCAAGATTGGCCTCAAAACCCAAGTTTCGGACATTGGTGGAACTCCCCAGAGGAGGAGTAGGAGAAGCAGGGTGTATTAACGAGCAGGTATTGGGGCTTGAGCAAGCCAAAACCTGTTGTCCCAGAGACATTAGGGGAGTTCACGGTAGGGCACCAAGTTTGTTTTCCAACCATTTTGTAGACACTCATTGAATCCAGAACTTGAAAAATTCAATAAAACTATATTATACCATTTAAATGGGTTTTGAGGCATCTGGCTGCGCAGATGCTCCCGGGAACCTTGTGTATTATAGAATAAACACTACTGCATCATTTCTTGCATGATTCTAAGTAGTCCGGGTACGTTGTCCTGTACAATGTGGCAGTAATTCTGGCCAATCTGAAAAAATCATTTTGACTTGGCCGACTTGAGTCAACTTGTAGTCTCTCGTAGACAGACGCTACAACAAACCTCGCTCGTACCTCGCGTGTTGTAGTCTGTTCACTAGGGGGATCAATTGATCGCTACTCTGCTTATTACCAATCATGAATTTTCCCGGATGTTGAGGTGAGTTTTTCGACGCGTTTTTCGTCAATTTACGGGCGCCCTAACATCCAGGATGTCGGCCAAAGTGTTCTCTCCAGCGAAATTTAGTGTCCAGGCTTCAAGAACAGAGATGCCGGGATTTGATGCCCGGCATGCCGACGGCATCGGCCGAAGCCCGAAATGCTGGTTCAAGCTCAAAGGTAGAGAAATAAAAAATTCTGAGGAGCCAGATACCTTGATAAGGTAGTGAAGTATACCGATTTATTTGAATTTTTACTCCTGGAGGTTGCATGGAGCAGTGTGAAGGGTGGGGGAAAATGATTTGTAATCACGCGCCAAAAGATTGGTAATAAGCACCCTTCAACCGGGGCGCGATCAACTACAGACTAGTCAACTTGAGTGACTTCGAGTGACTTGAGGTTGACCAAGTCGAGTCGAGTCGAGTTAAATTTGGGTCGGAGTCATTTATGATTTTACTGAGTCGCAGCAACACTAATCACCCATATGATCTCCCGCCAGTCAAGGTCAGCGAAGATGAAATCAGCTAGAGTCGAAATTTGAAATCAGGGCTGGAGCTGAAATTTAAAACTCCGCCATCAGTCCCGGAACTTGCCGCTTGAAGTTGAGATTGCGCTCACTAAGTTCTGAAGCTGAGGAATCAAACAGGATGAGTGCACTGTAGGATACTAGTAAGTTCCTATTTCATTGAATTGGTAGGTATGATATTACTGGTGCGTTGGCGACTTGAAGTTTTAAAACCTTTGTTTCTGCTAGAGCCGCTCGCGTCGGTCCCCGTCGATAATGTCTCCTTAAAATTCCCGTTTGGAACGAGAGATAAACACGGGATAAGGGTTCAAAACTGTCGTTCCGAAAATTTGCATACTGTACAGATGTGCGGCTATAACTACATGATTTCTACTTGATACATCCAGTCCCTCCGAGTCTCGGGTATCCTAAGTCTTCTAATAAATCTCACCCCGGTACGGAAGCACCTTCTTGTAAACCCCAAACACCTTGTCTCCGCGCGTATCGCCCCACCGTCTCCGCTCCCCATCGCGCGCCCACACGCCCACTTCGACCCGCGCCGTATTGATGTCCTCGACGAAGAGGCTCGGTCCCAAACGGCCGAGAGCGGGATGCGCCTCGCGGCGCCCGGAGAGACGCGCAGCGATCGGCGCGAGGGCGTCTGTGAGGTGAAGGTGGGTGAGCCGCAGGGCGGTGGGGATGGGTGGGGCAGGCCAGGTGGTGGTGCTCGGCGCTTCCGGTTCTGCGTCAGCAGGGTGAGGCCGAAGGCGCGGGGAGCGCAGGGCGGCGGTCCAGAGGGTAAGGACTGTGGCGAGGAGGGAGTGCAGGTAGAGGAGGATGATGTAGGTGAGTGCGGGTGCGAGGGGGTAGTAGCTGCGGAGGGCGGGTGCGGTACTGGGGTGGGTGGAAAGAGGGGAAGGTGTTTCATTGGACGTGAATGGCCCTGAGGACACGAGGACGACGGTGGAGACGGTGTGGAGCCAGAGGTCGGCAGCGCTGATCAGGTACGTGAGACCAAGCACCCCCACCATCAGGAAAAACGCCATCGAGAAGAAAGTGGGCGCAGGAACGCGTCCCCGGCCGTTTGCGATGTAGGCACCGACTTGATGCACAGAGCGGGGCCCTGGTGCGCTGAAGAGCTTGAATAGAAGACCGTATCTAGCAACCCGCGTCAGACAAGATAGATGAGTGGAAGAAGCAGCGGGACGTACTGCAATGGGGTCAATAAATTGGGCCTTCCCGATCGCGGGTGCTGCTGATACGATAGCCAGGATCCCGCAACACAGTAAGCCGCCATGCTGGAGAGCACGGGGAAGCCCACCAGCCAGATAATGTTCGTCTAGACGTCCCCATGAGTGAAGGGTACCAACTGAGGTCAGAAGGGACACGCACAATGACGGTGGAGGCGACGAGTCCCAGCAGTGGGGACCCGTTACCTGTTCTCTCATCCACATAGAATCCATGCGAGATGGACGGGATATCATGACCGCGGCGGATGGAGAGGTAGAGGTAAAATGTGGTCGCAAATGCAGCTGAAAGCAACGCGACAATGGCACCCGGAAGGACGACGAGCAAGCCCAAACCCTGCGACACGGGTTCTCCGCGACGGAGCGGCGGAGGCGCCCTGCCTGTCGTCTCGTGCTTCCGCAGCGGCTGCAGCACAATCGGGAGCAGCGGTAAATCCTTGATCGTCTGCGGAGTATGACTCGCGACGATTGTGGTGTACGTCCAGGGCGTAGCGGCCCCCGATTTGGACGACGACGACGACGACCGAGGCGTCGCGATCGCCAGGCTCACCCGCACATTTCTTGAGCTATGGAGGGACATGGACCAAGGAAGGGCGCAGGAGCATCACTGTTGCATCGGTACGGGGGGTATTAAATACGCCCATACCTCCTGCGTGTCATGACTGAACTGTCTCAAGTGTCTGGCGATGGAGGACGATCACTGCTTTTGCCTATGATTATCAGCTTTCGGACGTTACGGCTGGCAAACGATTGACGGACCGCCGCTCGCAAATCAGTTCCCACGATAGTATACGCCTAAAAAGGGTCCGCGGAAGCACCCTTGACACTGCCTCGTCGGCGAGCAGAACATGCGAAATGAGGCAGTGTGGTTTCAGTCGCGTAGTTCCTTTGTTTCGAACGGTACGACGCCCGCAAGTTGAGGTCGGAGGGAACGAGGCGCGGTTTGGGAGCACGGCGAGGCGGTAGGCCGTGAAGCGGTTCGGAGTCGGATGGGGGAAATGATGCAGGCGTGTTGTAACCAAATGAAAATGTAGTCTCACGATTTTGTTGCTTGACAGCGAAGAAGGATTGTGTTCAGATGTCTGTGGCATGTATACTGGGTTTTTGGTGTCATACCAGGTTTGGAGATGACTCGACGATGGAATCGGAATCCTACCTAATCCCCTTCGTACATCAGGACACAAAACAGTTGACCTTACCAAATTATTAGGGCGTTTCCCTGGATGGATATCATTCAAGACCTGCTCAGAGGTTAGAGGCCCACAGGCCAGCTGCATTCTCGGGGCGAATGGTCAGAAAGAGGGCAGTGCTGCTCGTTCACTCCTTACCAAATATGTACACTTTCCCCAGGGAACGTCAGATATTTGGATTCGGCTTCCATTTGCTCGAACCAGTTGTACGTCGGTCTTGAGTTGAGGAACATAGCCCGAGTCAACGATGGTACCATCCGTCCTGACTCCTTTCACGTTCCACAGACGCATCAGTGGATCAGCTGGATGAAGACATCTTGAACGGGCCTGGTTGTGGATGGACACAGACGAGCGAAGAAAGATGGAAAGTGGCATCGGCGCCGTTTGCAGGCCGATTGGGAGGCCCAAGCTTCAACAAATGCCATCCTCCCCTTGGACGCTACAGCGGCTTCTCTGCGAAGCCAGTGTCGATCACTTCGACCATGGGTATCCGTTGTTTATGAGTGGTAATCCTCCGAGAAAAGATCGTCAACGAGGGTGGCGGGAGAGCAAATTCGAAAGAGATTCAGTGGTTGTTGTACGCGAGGAGACATCGTTTATTTCGCGCAATGGCGGTTTGGATTATAATGAGCGTGGGTTGAAGAATATTTACGTCGTCGGAAACGACGGAATGTGCGAGTTCACTGGACTCACGTGTTTCGCTCATCGTGGTCAAGAGAAGGACGCGTTGTTTGGTCCAACACAAATTGAAACAACTGCCTTTCTTGGAACCACCATGAGTCTGGCTTTGGACGGTCTAATCCTCTTAACTGGCTGGACACACGTCTTATTGGCTCCATATACCAAGGTCGAAGAGAGCTTCAACTTGCACGCCGTCCACGATGTGCTCATGTACGGCGTCGCACCGTCAAGCTTGCCCCACTATGACCATTTTGTGTTTTCTGGCGCGGTTCCCCGCACTTTTATCGGCTCTGTTCTCCTAGCATGGATATCTCAGCCAGTAATCTATGTGGCCCAGTCTCTGGGTCTGGTGGGGTCGAAATTCGAGCTCCAAATCATCGTCCGCCTTGTTTTGGCCACCATCAGCGCACTCGGTCTCTGCCTCCTACGCCACGCCGTCTCGCGGCGCTTTGGCCGTCCTACAGGACTGTACTACACACTCTTGACCTGTTCGCAGTTCCACGTCCCCTTCTGGATGGGGAGGACGCTGCCGAATATGTTGGCGCTATTGCCAGTAAACCTATCAGCGTACCTCCTAATCGACCGCGCGCCAAACACACTCCGGCCATCCCAAAAGAGCGTTAGCGCTGCAATCTCGCTCCTCGTCTTCTCCGCGGTGGTGTTCCGTGCTGAAATCGCGGCTCTGGCCGGTGCTTTCGTTGTACAATCCATTGTCCTTGGACACACTTCCTTCTGGCGGGCTTTCAAAGTCTGTGCGGTGTCCAGCGTCGTCTCGATCGCCCTCACCGTCGGCGTCGACTCGTATTTCTGGGCCCAGCCGTACCTCTGGCCAGAATGGCAGAGCATCTACTTCAATGTGGTCGAGGGCAAGAGCGTCGAGTGGGGGGTGGGTTTTTGTTTCTACCTATTCAAATTATAGCTAATGTACCCGCCAGACCTCCCCCGCACACGCGTATATCACGACGCACCTCCCCAAACTGCTCCTTTCGTCCCTCCCCCTCGCCCTCCCCGCTCTTCTTCCCCTTCCTTTCCTCTCCCCTTCCCCACTATCCCGTGGTCGACGACGTCTCGTGGAGTTGATACTTCCCAGCGCTGTGTTAGTGGCCGCGATGAGTGCTGTGGGACACAAAGAGTGGCGGTTCGTGGTGTACGTTGTTCCCGTGTGGAATGTCGTGGCTGCTCGAGGGATCGGGGTTTTGTAAGTCGTTACCGCGCATCCTTCATTTTTTAATTGAACATAGGCTGTCCCACCCAAAATCCACACTCCTTGGGCGCCTCCTCTTCCTTGCTGCCTCGGGCCTACTCCTTGTCAATCTCGGTGCCACAGTGCTACTCACGGCTGCCGCTGTGCGCAATTATCCAGGAGGGGAGGCAATGGCGGTGCTAAACTCAAAGGCGCGGGGTATGTGTTTCTTTTTTCGAAGTACGGGGTGACCAACGACGTTGACAGACCACGGTGCCCCCGTCCACGCCCACCTCACAAACCTCGCGCTCCAAACCGGCGCCTCGCTCTTCACACATGTCCACGCCCCGCCGTATCCCGTCCTCTCGCTCCTTCCCCCAATCTTCCTTCCTTCCCCCGCCCTCACTTTCGCGTCTTCCCTGACCCCCAATTGGGTGTATGACAAGACCGACTCCCCCGCCTCATTCGCGAATTACACGCACGTCATCGCCGAGTCGCGCGTGCTCCCTTCGTCATCAGACGCGGGCGTGTTCGGCTTCATGCGCAAGAAGAAGGACGATGCCAGCGCGTGGACGGAGCTCGGGAGTGTAAGCGCGTTCGAGCGCTGGAGGGTCGATCGTGATGTGCTACGACGCCGGGAGGTGCCGGACAAGGAAACAGGGGAGACCAGGGTGGAGATGGGAGTGATAGAGCGCCTCAGTGGGGTGCTGACGCTGGAGGAGAGGGAAAGGTTGTGGGTTTTGGAGAGGAGCGCTGGGTCGGCAACGGGCTCGGACTAGTGTGCGATGCGTGTAAATGCATACCCATCGCACCCCGCGCTTCGCATGCGCTCCACGCCATGCAGCCCCACGCTCGCGTCGCGTTCAATGCTGCATGTCCGTGAGCGGATCGCGCGCCATATTTATCGCGTATGTCTCCGTTGTATATTGCTGTATTATCTCCAAATCCTGCTTCGAGCCTATCCCTAGCCAAATTGAGAGTCGAATCGCGCCGCACAGCGCAGTATTTACCGACTACCCAAAGCACCGCCAATGCATCCCACCGGACGTGGACTGACAATCCATGCGGCGACGAAAATTTAAATCGGCGAGCCGGTGTTTTGTCTCGTTCTGCTGTTTTTTTTCTGCTCAGGAGACGCGCCGCCGGATTGCAGGATTCAGTGTGGTGCGTCCTCGTCCCCGACCGTGTCGAGTACATCCAACAGGGCCACCTCATCGAGTCTGCAGCGTGCGGACTGTCAATAAAGCGCGAGATGTAGAAGTACATTCGATTGTCGGGTCTTATTCAACCACAAAGTGGCTTTGAAGGAACTGAATAGTGAGCGCGCTCTTTCCAACGCCTGGGCAGGGGTTATGCTTAAGATGAGAGATAATTTGAGCGAGTCGTTACTAACCACCACCGCCGACGACGACCAGCTTGTACTCACTCAAAAATTGCGCCTAAAAGCACAGATTTAACACAGGGTAGCGCAGAGTACTTGGATACGCACCCGGACGGTCATGGTGGATGAAAAGGACGAATATGAAGGCAAAGAGAAAGGGACTGCAAGGTCGAGAAGGAAAGAGCACACGAGATCTCCTTTAGGCTTCCGGCTATGAATCTGATGCGTGTGCGGGAATACCCGATCGACCCAGTTGAGCTGCCATCTCCGAGTCAAGTTCAAATGCTGTAGACAGGTCCCGAGAGCCTAACAGCTTTCTTGCTCAAATGCGGCCTTGTCCGTCCTGGCTCTGTGACCCTGAGTGAGATAGATGTCCATTGGATGTCGCTCTGCTTCATCTCGATTGATTCGGCAGAAGTGAATGGGCGCTGCCAGTGTGTGGATTTTGATCAGAGCGAGAACGGGAACCATATCAAGGATCGCCTTTGGCAGACCTCTCTTGTTCACCACCACCACCTTACAGTCTCTGCGCGGAACTGTTTCTCTGCTCGTCCATCTTGGCCTAAAACCGACCCTTTACCCTCCGCAAGATGACTGCTAGAGTGCGTGCAAGAACTGAGTGGCCACAACAAAAAAGCTGATTTTGTATGCCAGTCCCAGGCCCAGTTTTTGAGAGAGTACAAGCTGGTCGTCGTCGGCGGTGGTGGTATGAATACCCTTCGTGTCGTGTTCGATCGTGTCTCAATCGCGTCCATTGAATAGGTGTCGGCAAGTCGGCGCTCACCATTCAATTTATGCAAGGTAGGCAGACAGTGCTGTTTTGACCGCAGTGGTCCCATGAAGGTGTTGCACAGATCATTTCGTCACCGACTATGACCCTACTATCGAAGGTAATTGTGTGGACCCATTCGTCGTGCCACTCTTTCCGACGTCGTGAAACAGACTCGTATCAAAGGCAGTGCGTTATCGACGATGAGGTGGCTCTACTGAACGTCCTTGACACCGCCGGCCAAGAAGAATATGAGTAGGCATATTTTTTCCCCCGGTACTTGCTTAATTAACTCTCGTATTTTAGGGCCATGCGAGAGCAGTACATGCGCACAGGCGAAGGCTTCCTTCTCGTATACTCTGTCACTTCCCGGGACTCTTTCAAGGAGATCAGCACATACCACCAGCAGATTCTGCGCGTGAAGGACCAAGATGCCTTCCCAGTGATCGTTGTAGCCAACAAGTGCGACTTGGAGTATGAGCGCCAGGTCAGCATGAACGGTGCGCGCCATTCTATTTCGGCCCCGGCGCTGAACTCAATTACGCGTTACATTGCAGAGGGTCGCGATCTCGCAAAGCACTTCGGTTAGTGAATCAGTCTGAGTCCGTTGTGCCTCCCCTCATTCCAGTGCAGGGTGCAAGCATATCGAAACGTCGGCCAAACTGCGCATCAATGTCGATGAGGCATTCAACAATCTCGTGCGCGAAATCCGCCGGTTTAACAAGGTTGGTGTGTTTCGCCACCCTCTCGGCCGTACACTGTTTCTGATGCATCTATCATTCTAGGAACAAGCATCGGGTCGGGGTGGAGGCGCTGTCGGCGGTGGCGGCGGCCCGTACGGGAGCCAGAACCTGCAGGGGGAGGGCGAGGACGCGGGCTGCTGTGGCGGTTGCGTCGTTCTTTGACCCACCTCCCCAGCATTGGATAAATTGAAGAAGCGATAAATTGAAGAAGCACTCGATTGTATTTTTGCTCAGCACCCACTCTGACCCGTTTTCGCATCCATCTCCCGCTGTCCGTGTCTGTATAATAGACATCACCTGTACGTCTGAAGGAATGAGAGCCAGTGTTGGATTCAGATCTTTGATTATCTCAGTCAGGCTATTCAGCTGGCAGATGCGGCGTACAAATTCCCACCCTCCCAGGCTCCGATTCATGACTGGGCTCACGTCGAGCGACCGGCTGCAAACGGTGCGCTCGATGTTCTAAAAGTCACGGCAGATATTCCAAATAATGTTGGCCCCACGGAGCAACCTCCAGCGAAACCGGTCCGCGTCTCGTTCCCCCTTCCTAATGGAGGCCGAGACAAACTGGTAGCAATGCGGGCCACAAATCGCAAGAAAGTCCTGGAGGCTCCGAGTCGAGTTTTGTGTTCTGCACCATTTTTACCCACAAAAGACCCGTTTACTGCGCGGGACTGCACAACTGCAACCTCCCCCCTCCGCAAGACATTCGGACGATGGGCGGCACGATTGGATCAAGTACTCGGTAAACGAGTAGAGAGCCCCTATCTCCTTCCAAATCGGGAAATACTTCCGCTACTGAGCCGTCACGGCAAGTCTCAGTTTTCGTCAACCCGGTGTGCGGAACAAGGTGCAAAACTCAGTTCATCAGGTCTGAATTTGCCTTAGCAATGTTGTCTTCAACAGACACGGCAAGTCAAGACTTCAAGATGCTTCAAGAATCAAGACCGAAGGTTCAAGGCGTCAAGACCCTTCAAGACCTCAAGATAACAAGCCCTCAAAACACTTAAAGACTTTAACTCAAGAACCCCACCGGATTCCCCTTTTCCGGCTACCACCATGTGCAAACAAGAGAAGACTGCCGACGCCGAGCACACGCTCAGGAAAGTCGGACAGTGAACTCAGCATTGGAGAGGAGTACGACATGACGGGGCATCGCGCCATCTCGAGACTAGAAAAAGGCCTTCGCCATGATACATTAGGGGGGGATTCCCCGACCTTATTTTCTGCTCGGCCGGCTGTATCAGTGGACACGAGATTGTCAGAAGGAGAATATTGATCAGTGGCCGTCTTCCTTGCTCTTTGTCCGGAGTCCGACGGCAGAGTTTGGCGTTGCCCATTGAGGGCTTCGGACTGTCTCGGGCAGCGAGCAAGAGTGCTCCTTTCTCCCATATGGAATATCACCCCTGACTCGGATTGAGCGGCTCGAAACTCCTTACCGCGGGCCGACGGCGGGAGGAGTGTGAGTACATCAAATGTCAACCGAATCGAGACCCAACTTCAATGATCTCCACTTTTCCCTTAACCGCTTTTCGTACAGCTCTAAGCAGCTCTCCAGTGCGCTAACTACGTCCTTCCACGTTGGAACGATTACATCTCGGAAGCTCAGAACCGGTTCGTAACACCCTGAGACTGGGAGCAGACGCAGCACCATACGCGAATATCACCCGCTTCATGTACTGTGTGTATACCTCTTACCAAGTCTCCAACACCACCATGTGCATATAAGAGAAGACTGCCAACTCCGAGCACACGCTCAGGAAAGTTGGACAGTGAACTCAGCGCGGGGGAGTACAGTGGATATGTGCATTGCAGCGTCCCGAGGTCCATAGATGGCCCGTCGACGACTGAGACAAAAGGGGCAAACTTGCCTGTACTGTTACACTAGAACGGCGGAAAAGTATGGCACGAGACGATGAGATGAGAATAAGAGTCAAAAGACTGTCTTCCGCGCTCTTTGTGTGAACTTGAACGGCGGATTTCGTCGTCGTCGTCGTGGGCTTCGGGCTGTCTCGGGCAGCGAGCAAGTAAACTCCTGTCTCAACGATGAATCGGGAGCCCCTAACAATGGCGGCTCATCGGCCCGGCTCGTTGACGTGAGACTTTATTCTTCTGACTTCGACTTCGACTGTGTTCTCCGCGACTGACCGACTACGTGACTCATTTAACGCTCAACGATTCCCGGAGGATTTCACTGCCGACCTCTACAACATGAAAATTTCCCCCACGCCCTGGCTTACAGGCTGAAACGCCAGAGGGAACACTTCCGCACTTGCTCTCGGTGGAAGACATCCATTTCAAGGCACGACGGGACTGAGAACAGACATAGCAGCGGCATCGTATGCAAAGATCACCTCGTTCCTTTCTCCGCGCATGCATAGACATCACGGGCCGTCGAAATTCGTGGTGGGTAATGGGAATCTTGAAGCTACCAGTTTCTGGTTACCACAACTCTTTTAGCGTCATTACGCCGTTACAGCGTCCAAGGCCAGGGGTACAAGAAGCTAAGTGTCGGGTGCTAAACACAAGATTCGGGACGCTTCCTGTCAAGGAGCGGCCGCAGCTATCTATACATGCCCGTCTCGACTGCTATCTTGGGCCCGGGTGTGAACTTTCTCCCTGGATGCGGATAAAGCATGGATGAAGGACCACCTTAACATGCACAGAATTCCTCTGCTCCTCGGACTACCTTCACCCTCCTTGCTGGCCATTCTATTCACGGACCGGGGGCAAATTGTGTTACGCACTCAGGCAACTCAAGTACTTGTTTGCGAGTGAATCATTCCTTTGCAACCGGCTTGACATGGGCGATGACCACACCTTGGCACGCACTTGTTGTCTTCCGCACTCTCTGAGTGTTACCTGTGCGCATAAAGCCCTGACTGGACTACTCGGGGACCACCTGCTGAGCATTGGCCGACTTCTTCACGGTATCGGCATCCTCTACCTCGCGACTTCAGAATCGGTTATGCCAAGGAATGTCGACGTTGTGAGGTATGCTGACAGCGCGTTGGCTCTGCCCGTAGTTTTCTGGCGGAATCCATGATACTTCTGCCCCTTCTTGTTCCGTCCTATTGTGCGATGTGTAGGTGCTATCGGTGCCTATGCTCCCTCAGCGATAGGGCCCTTGATGGTTGTAGCATACATTAAGGACGGATGTATGTCGGTACAACACCTGCTTGTTCCTTATAGGGACCTCTGCAGTAATACACCCTCCTCCTCCTCCTCCACCAACCTTGTTGTTCCGGCTAGCTTGCTTGTTCGATTTTTTTTTGTTGTGATGACTTGACTTCCAACTTTCAAGTCCTTTCTTGCGTCAAAATCCTGTGCTGTTGTCGGGCCGATGCAGAATTTAAGTCTTCTTGTGGTTTTCACTCAAGGACACCTTTTTTTGAGGTCATCGGGTTGAAAGAGACAGAATGTTTCGTCCATTCGTGACAACAAGAACTCGGGAGTCTCAAATTATCCCAAGTGAGATGTACCTACCAATCAGAGTACGAAGGAAACCGGTCCAAAACGTACAAAGGCCGGAAAACCGGCTCAAAAGGCACAGGTGCAGAGGTGAATGGGGACATTCCCACGGTTCGAATTGCCAGTGTATTCCCACGGTTCAAATATTACTATTCTCTGAACATTGTGGACGGCAAACCATATTGCGCGTCAAAGCCTCAGGGACACCATGTTTAATCATCGTCTGGAGTGCATAATGCCAGGTCAATCTCATTATTCTAGGCTCGTACAATTCCAACTAGCGGTCTGAAGAGTGCATGATGGGTCTGTAGATGGCACATGAAGCAGTGAGCTAGATGTAGCGCAAAATCGAAAGTACGCCCTCCTTTTCAATCAAATGAACGGCGCCCCCACTATCGTCCACGTACACCTCCTTCGTGTTAGAGAGATCAATGGATTCGGGGACTTCGAGCTCGTGCACAGTGTCGGAATGGGAGACTGTGAGTAAATGGGGACTCTTTGTCCGCAGGGTGCTCCTGGACAATGAGTGCTACGTTGAAGCCAGTGTGGTCTAGCCACATCCGGTCTGGATTGCAAGTTCCTTCCACAATTCGGAAGACACAAGCTGCACTGAACTCGAGAGGCGAAGGTTCTTTGTCAGAGGTACGTGTGAGGGTGTTCGGGATGAATGATCCCAATAGCGCCGAACCTCTTCTCGTCGGAACCAGAACGACGGGCAAGCGCCTCCCTCAAGTTTAAGTGTGTCCTGTGGGCAAATGAATCAGTGAGCAGTAATTGAAGACGTGTGGCCAACGGAGCCTCCTTCTTTTTCCTTTTCGGACCTCCTCTTCGGTACTTTCACGGACCGTCGTTTTCGCAGCACGCTGGCAAATGTCAGAACCAGAAAACCCTCAGTGCACGAGATCGCCCTTGTCTACCCTCAAGACGTCCCTCAAAACGTGGCTAGTGTCCCCCGACGCCGCCTTGACAGCTCGTCGGGGAGCGGCAGTAATTCTAAAAGTTACAACGCAGTTTCAACCAGGCAACCAGATCATCAATCTCATCCGGAACCTTGTACCAATGACCTTCATCGTATTCCTTCCACTGAACATCACATCCGAGGCGCACGAGAACATCCCTCGCCTGCTCTCCGAGCTTGATCACGACCCTATCGTCATGGGTTCCGTGGCCCAGGAAGGCCGGTGTCTGCGCAAATGCAGGGGGCGTGTCGACGTCTAGATCAAGGGATGGGAGCGAGGCAATGTCGCGCGCTATGGCCGCTGCAGAGTGTTGACGCTGTAAGAGGGTGTGGGGTGCGTCGATGAAAATATCGTCTTCATCGTCTTCGGCGCCCAAGATATCAGCAAAAGGCAGCCAACCGCACAGCCCAATGTATCCCAGGAGCGCCCCCTCATCGGGCTGGAAATTCAACAGCGCGTGCAAGGACGCCGCGCAGCCTTGGCTCAGTCCGCCAATAATGACGCGCGAATTCCCAACGAGCTTGGCTTCTTCGTCGATCAAGCCATGGATAAAGACACTTGTCTCGTACAAGCCGTCATATTGCAGCTCCTGCCTCTGCAGCGGCTCCTCAAGGGAGTGGTTGTCGAACCATTGGTTGATCGGTGTGCGGTTGAACGCCACCGCACGGCGTTTCTTGGCTGTGGGGAAGACGAACTTGAGCCCGGGAAACTGCTCCCCTAGGGTCTTGTTGTCGGAGCCCTGTGCCTTGAGGAGCTCTAGGCCGAAGCGCTCGCCGTTGCTGCCTCGGCCGTGCAGGAGGATAATCGTGTGCGTATGGATTCCCGTTGACGGGACGATGAGGGGGTCAGGCCAGATTAATTGCTTCAGTTTGGACCTGCTCGGTTGAGCCACACTTTGAGTGTTGCCTGCCATTGCAGAACGAGGACATTTGGTGGTTGTGAGTCAAGTTCAAGTTCTGAGTTTGACTCCACTTTGGTTGTGCTTTGCACTCGGGCCATCGCCTTTCAACCCAAACACCGCCCGTTGACGTGGTACTTAACTGATTTCGCCCTCTCCGCGATATTTTACAGCAAAAGAGGGCTAGAATGCTGCCGTGGACCCTTCTCGGGGTACTTTCACTCCTAATAGCGGTTCCCGACGCGCTTGCGGTCAAATCACACGACTTCAAGACATGCTCGCAGGCGGGTTTCTGTCGCAGAGGACGCGCCATCTCTGCGCGCGCCGCTGAAGCCAAATCCGCTTGGAAATCACCCTACTCGCTCGACGTACCCTCTATCGCCATCACCCCAAATAAAGCGGTCTTCAAGGCGGGCGTCAAATCCTCTCTTTACCCCGATATCAAGTTTGGGCTGGAGCTACGTGTCCACGAAGATGGCGTCGTTCGGGTGCGCATGGACGAGGTGGACGGGCTGCGGAAACGATACGACGAGGCTGCGTCGTGGGCGCTGATATCCGAGCCGCAAATTAGCCAGGAGATCACTTGGACGGCAGGGAAGAAGGACATCAGGGCGAAGTACGGGAACAACGAGGTCGTGGTCGCGTTTCAACCTCTGAAAATATCTCTGCTTCGCGGTGGAAAGGAACAGGTCGTGCTGAACGGCCGGGGTCTTTTGCACATGGAGCATTTCCGCACCAAGCAGGTAGCAGAGACAAAGACCGAAGAGGCCGCCCCGGAAGCGGAGGAGGGCGCCGAGCAGGTCGTGATGGATGTCACGAAGGAGGTGAATCCTCGAGCGTGGTTCGAGGGCGACACGGAAGACGACTGGTGGGACGAGCGGTTCTCGACCTGGACCGACACAAAGCCCAAAGGCCCCGAGTCGCTCTCGATCGACATCTCCTTCCCGAACCACGGCACCATCTACGGCATCCCCCAGCACGCGACCCGCCTCGCCCTCCCCACCACCGCTGGCGACTCCCCTACCTTCACCGAGCCCTACCGCCTCTACAACGCCGACGTCTTTGAGTACCTCGCGTCCTCCCCCATGTCGCTCTACGGCTCCATCCCCGTCCTCCACGCCCACTCCGCCGACTCCACCGTCGGTATCTTCCACGCTGTCGGCTCGGAGACCTGGATCGACGTCTCGCACGCGTCGGACAAGTCCACCCAGACGCACTGGATCTCCGAGTCCGGTATCCTGGACGTGTTTCTCATGCCCGGCCCTACACCCGCGGACATCTTCGCGCAGTACGCGCGCCTGACGGGGACGCCCGTGCTCCCGCCGCACTGGAGTCTCGGGTACCACCAGTGCCGCTGGAACTATATCAGCAGCGAGGATGTTCGGACGGTGCAGAAGCGGTTCGACGAGGAGGACATGCCCGTTGACGTGTTCTGGCTCGACATCGAGTATGCGAACGAGCACAAGTACTTTATGTGGGACGAGAAGAACTTCCCCGACCCAGTTGAGATGACGAACGATGTCGCTGCTAACGGACGCAAGGTCTTTACTTTTTCCCTTCGTTCTCTTCTATCTGTGGCTGAATAAAGTATTTGCGCTCAGATGGTCGTCATCGTTGACCCACACTTGAAGCGCACTGACAGCTATCCCGCCTTCAAAGAGGCCTCGGACCGGAAGGTCCTCGTCAAGCCGCCCAGCGGCGACGGCGAGTACGAAGGGTGGTGCTGGTCTGGAAGCAGCTCGTGGATCGACTTCTTCAACCCCAACAGTTGGGATTGGTGGAAGTCGCTTTTCAAGACTACTGCTCTCAAAAGTGGATGGAGCTGGACGTTGAGCACGACGGATATCCACATCTGGAACGATATGAATGAGGTACACTATTTGATTGAATTTCATTGCACCAAGTTGACGAGGATTGTAGCCGTCTGTCTTCAACGGCCCGGAGATTTCGATGCCAAGGGACAACGTCCACCATGGCGGCTGGGAACATCGTGATATCCACAATATCAACGGAATGCTCTTCGTAGGCCCCGTCCTTTTTGACTCCCAATCAATTTGATTTATTTCTTCCCCAGTCCAACCTTACCTCGCAAGCCGTCCGCGAACGCACCGACCCGCCCACGCGTCCCTTCGTCCTTACTCGCTCTTTCTTCGCCGGTTCGCAGCGCTTTGGCGCGATGTGGACCGGAGATAACCTCGGTACCTGGGAGCACATGGCCGTCGGGATCCAGATGGTCCTCGCGAACGGGATTGCCGGTTTGAGTTTCGCCGGGTGTACGGCTCTTCTCCCCTTTATCCACCGTTTTCAGCGGCTGATATTGTCTTTCAGCCGACGTCGGTGGATTCTTCGGCAACCCCGAGCCCGAGATGCTCGTCCGGTGGTACCAAGTCGGGATCTTCAACCCCTTCCTGCGCGCGCACGCGCATATTGACACGAAGCGGCGTGAGCCGTTCTTGCAGGAGGAGCCGTACAAGGGCATGATCAAGGATATCCTGCGGCTTCGGTACACGATGCTGCCGGTGTGGTATACGGCATTCCGGGAGACGAGCGTCACTGGTGTGCCTGTTCTGCGGTGGGATTCTTTCCTTTTCGTTTTCGGACTGGGGGGCTGATAAAGAGCGGTGGAATAGGCCGCACTATGTGGTGTTCCCGAAGGACCCGAAGGGCTTTGCGGTTGATGACCAGTACTTTATCGGGTCTTCTGGGATACTCGTCAAGCCGATTACCACGAAGGGCGCTACGGAGACGACTGTGTACCTGGCCGAGGACGAGGTACGACAGTGGCCTGGCTTGCATGAGCCCACTGATATCTGATTCTGCTTCAGGTTTACTACGACTACTTCTCGCACCACGTTTACCGCGGCGCGTCGAAAGGGAAGGACATCACCGTCAAGGCTGAGCTGCACGAGATCCCGGTCTTCGTCCGCGGTGGGTCCATCGTGCCCACGCGGGAACGGCCGCGGCGCTCGTCGCCCCTCATGAAGCTCGACCCGTTCACGCTGCGTGTCGCGCTCGGCAAGACGGGTAGCGCGCGGGGCGAGCTCTACCTCGACGACGGCGTGTCGTATTCGCACGAGAAGGGGCAGTTTGTGTGGCGCGAGTTTAGTGCGGAGACGGCCAAGAAGGTTGTGAGGCTGACAACGAAGAATCTGGGGCTGGAGAGGGTTGGGGAGGCGGTGGATGGGGTGGCGCTCGCCAGCTATAACCCCGGGAATGAGTTTGCGAAGACGATTGGGGAGGTGAGGGTGGAGAAGGTGGTTGTGCTGGGGCTGGCGAGTAAGCCGACGAGTGTCAAGGTGGAGGGCGGGAATGAGTTGGTGTGGGAGTACACATCGGGGGTTGCGGCGGGTGGGAAGGGAGAGGGGGTCGCGAGTGTTCTCACCATCAAAGACCCCAAGGTGCTGATAGTAAAAGATTGGGCCATTGTTATCCAGTTATGAGCTGCAATTATATTTATTTTCTCTAGATGCGAAATGGCGCGGATCACAAAAGTACCGCAACCTTCTTGGGTTCTCAATTTTCGCTCTTTCACAACTCAGAGGGTTTTTACGACGCAGAAACCTTGCAGAGAACCATGTCGAATAGATACATGTTGGTCGCTCCTTCTTCCCGGTCGGTGTGACTGTTACGTGTGACGGAACGCGTTTTGTTTCTGCACGCGACGCGTCTTGGCTGTAACTTGCTTGTTTACTGCCTCACCGACGCATCACGTCGCTCAAACTGCTTTCCTCTCTTCTCTCGCCGTACATGGGCCTAATCCCGGTAGATCAGCCACCCTATAACCTTGTATTTCGCGACTTTTTCTACTGGCCCCTGTCCTGACCCTTTCTTCCACGATCCGCCTCCCTAGACTTCTCACAACGCAGCTGTGTCTCTGGCTTCAATTACGCGCTCCTCCTTCGCGCACAGGAACGCCGATTAATATTCTGAATCGGCAGTTTCGGCACGGCGCGCTGGTTACGCGTTTTTTATGCGTGCGTGGCCTGTTGGGCGATCTGACCTTCCAGTTCTGTGCCTCGCCGCATGTGAGCAACCTTGTACGTCGGGACCAGGGCCCGCAAGTAAGAGGCAAAAATAATAGTCCTTCGGCAGAACCACCTCTGCCCGACATTCCGAGATGGTGACAGGGTGACGTGACCCTTGTAAGCCTTCCCCGCTCTGGCTCGGTGTTGGCCAGCAGTCCAGTTTCAACCAGCTCCCGCTCCTTGTATTATACACCCTTCATCCACCACCAGTACCACTCGGACTTGACTGTTAGGTGTGGCGGCATCTGTGAGTTTCCCCTTGTTTCCACTGACTCACTTTGTTTTGACTCGTCTTTTGTTCTCGTTTTTTTCCCAGACACAGTCGGGTTGAGCGTTCTCAGTCTATGCCGCTACCCTCTCCTGCCCCTCCAGACGAAGGGTGGCAGGTCGTCTCGCCCGAGTGGTGGCGCATCCCGTTCGATGCAGTCTCGTGGGCGTACGCACCCACCGATCCCCAGGATCCTGCCCCGGCTAGCAAACTAGCTCAGTCTCCTAGAGTTGCGAAGCCCCCGCACTACCATACAGCCCTCTTCCGCATCCGGGCTGCTTCTGCGGACGATCAGCACCAATACGAAGATCTCGCAGACGGCGACGATGGGCTCAATCCCGATCTCGTGGGGTTCATGGGTGCTGCCGCTACCCTCGAATCCTACGAAATCGATGTTGGGTTTCACTGGCCCTCACAGCCGATGGAGGAGAGGAGGCGGCCGGATCTCGCAGTGGCCGTAAACAAGGACCACGTTGCACTTGCGAAAGAGCGCTGGGATGAGCTCGTCCAAGACCTTACAGGCGGCCTGTCCATCGGCAGCTCGGACGGTTACCATGAATCGGACGACGACTCGCTGCTTGGGATGCACCGCAGCACGTCGACGCTCTCAAGTATCGATCTCACCGACTCTGAGCGCTCCGTTCTTTCCGTGCCTATGCCCTCGACTCCCCGAGCACGCCGCTCGTACGCCAATATCGTGGTGAAAACTGCGTCGTCCCCGAGCAGAAGTGCGAGTAGTCGAGGTTCTGATCGGTCCCCACGGCGCCTCAACGCTGCTGCTTCCTCCTTCGTACCGAGTCCCTCAAAGGGAAAGGCAGTGGCGCAGCCCTCATCGTTCCTGACTCCGCCCAAGTCGGCATCCTTCCCGTCACTCAACTTGGCTCGCTCGCCGTCGCCGTCATTCAATACGAACTTTGTGTTTCCCTCGCTTAATGTACCCCCTCTGCCTGCGGTGAATCTCGCTAAGGACGGAGAAGGGTTCTATAGCGAGGTCGAGCCGCCGGCACCCGCACCCACCCATGCTCGCTCGTCGTCGACTCTTCTCCCCGCCTTCTTACAGGATACCTTTACTCGACGGCGGCCGCCAACGTCCAAGACCCGGGCGATGGTCGACCGATTCAAATCGTCGAGCTTTGGTGGCGTGCAAGAACCTGCAAAGGCCCAGTCTGCCCCGCCGCAGCTCGAGCTCTCGTCTTTGATGAAGCCGCGGTTGTCGGTCTCCGAGTATGGTGATGACGGCGAGAGTCCACCCGTCGATGACGAGTCCGACGGCTGGATCGCCGGAGAGGATATGGTTGCGAAGGCTGAGACAGTCAACTCGAAAGCACGGCGCGCGCGCGATTTGTTCCTCGCGCTCGGCCGCCGGCGGAGCAACTCATCTCCCCCGAAACCTTCCCTCATCGTCGAACCGCCAGGTGACGATGCCGTTAGTATCACAGTGGAGCTACCTTCGCCTACCTCCTCGTCGTCGAACGACGGGTGGATTGAGGGGCCTGCATTGCTGCTTCCCAAGTTGTCCAAGACGAAGCCTCTGGTGGTGCAGCAACCCCCCGAACGCAAGCCGACTCCTGTCGAGGCCAAGCATTCGGGGCATCAGCGCCAATCATCTCAGCAGCGCTCGGGAAAGAAGTCCAAGCGCACCACTCCGTTCCCGGTGATGCACGCCCCACCTCCGAACGCAGTGCTTTATGCCCGTCCCCCTCCGACGTATCACTACCCCTACGGGCACCCACAGCCGCACCCTGTGCCAGTGCCGTACGCCGCATACACGTTTCATCAAATGCAGGTTCTGCAAGCGCATCAGCAGCAAATGCAGCACATGCGCCGCGTGTCCGCGTCTGCTGTGCCCATTCCTGCGCGCACTCCGCGTGGCAGTATGAGCAGCTCCGGCAGCGGCGAGTGGTTCCCGTACCCTGTCTCCCTCGCCGCGTATCCCGTGCCCGTGCCTCTGTCTGCCATCCACCCGCAGCCAGCGTTCGTCCCCCGCGGGATCTGAATGTCTTGCGCTGCGCGCGTTTTCCCCGTCCCATTCCACCTATGACCGCTACGACCGCCGCCGCGTTTCTCCCCCTCCTCGCAATCGTCCATTTACCAGTCTACTTATGCTTTCCTGCTACCGTTGCTTTTTTATCATGTCAATCATCCTCATCCGGAGTGGAAGGTCCTGTTCTCCCATTTGTGTCATCATATTTTTGGACCATAACCTCGTACATACAGTCAATACATAACACACACATCCATCTCTCTCATTTTTGTGCCAATACATACACCAACCAACCAACGAATACATCTGGATTGTACTAGCATCTTTGTTATACTTACTTGACTCATGGTACATTATCGACTGCAGGCATTCGCACCGGCATCATTTCTTTCGTTTATTTTTTTGGCTCGCTCCTCGCTGTTGTCTTTAAGTAGTTGCACCCTTCTTGTATGCATGTTTCGGCCGTTGTTGTTACTTACTTATGTATGTACTCTCGTTAAGTACCTGTTATATATCTCTGGGTCTGGCTTCGGATGAAATATCGTTGTGTGATTCGCAAGTTTCGGAACTTCAAGGTACACAAAAACGACAATACTTAATTACGCCGGGCGGACGAGGATGATCGAGGCGATCTTGCATGTTGTCTGCCCTCCACTGACGGTAGCCACCGGGGTCGACTTTGTCACGACTGCTGCGTTCTGGTAGTTCGACGGTCCGTTCGTGCACCATGCCGTGGAGGTCGTGTTCGCGACGATGACGACGTTGCTGAACGCAAACTGGCCAAAGGTCCACGCGACGTCGTATAATTCGATCGCCATTATCGCTTGGTTCATCGGGTGGGTCGCTGTGCAGAACGAAGTGACAAATGAGCGCGTCAACTTTTTCTTCGTTGTTCGGCTTACGAAGGGGAAACGATCCCGTTGCGGAGCCGCCACCGCTGCTCGAAAGGGTCGTCGCCCAGGTGCCGCTCTGGATGCTGTTCACTTTCATTCCGAAGTTGACGGTCTGACCGTTCGCAACTGAAAATTCAAGACATCAATTTATGGCTGAAAGGGTTCGAAGAGGCGGCGAGCACCATTGAAGCCACTACCCCACGCGAGGGACGGGTTAGCGCAGCACCAGCCGTCCCCGATCCACCAGGTGCCGCTGCGGCCATCGAGCACAGGCTGGAGCACGCCAGCATTGTCAGGAGGCTCTGAAGTTATGTTGTTTCAGTCGGCGGTGAATCGGTGAACGACGCGAGACCCACGAAGACCGGGCCAGAGGTAGTACGTCGCAGCTTGAGGAAGGGGAGGGGCGACGAAGCTTCCCGTGTACGAAGAGATGTAGGACCCGGCGGGCGTTGTGAAGGTCAAAAAATACCTCGAGGTTGGCTTAGCAGTGCCAAAGCTGTATCGCCCACAGAGATTACCTACCAAGTCTGAGCGGAAACGTATTGGACGAGGGCGAGAAGAGCAAAACAGGTGAGGACTTGCATCTTGAGGCGAGAGCGGTCTTGTGGCGAAACCCAGCTTATCGCGCGTCTTTTATGCGAGCTCGACGCGCATAGGTGCAGATGACAAGATCACGCTCGCAGTCGAATTATCCGAAGCTCTCGTTCCTAGCCGCGAGCGAGTTGGAGAGTCTGACCGCCGGACCGCAAGAAAACACCGAGGTTGATACTCTTCGTCCGCGAAGATAAGCGAGTCTGACCAAGTAGCTGTACCAGATAAGTTTTCAAGCACTGGGGTGAGACCCAGAGAAAAGAACAGCGGGCCAGAGTCAATTTGCAGTTAGGGATACATGGTGGTCGTTTACAAGTGAGTACAAGTCGGCAAAAGTCGGCCCGATTGCCGGCGAATAAATAAAATACAAGGTTTTTTTGAGTTCCTCCTAGC
This sequence comes from Mycena metata, assembly GCA_029378385.1. Classification (NCBI taxonomy): domain Eukaryota; kingdom Fungi; phylum Basidiomycota; class Agaricomycetes; order Agaricales; family Mycenaceae; genus Mycena; species Mycena metata. Next base: position 142,477 of record JARKIB010000229.1, read on the forward strand.
TAGTCCTCATCGACGTCCATCGCGCTCCAGTTCGGAATCGGCATCCGCGCAGGCAGGCGCCCGTTTCCCCTCAGTGGTTTCGAAGCCGGTCGCGCGACCGGCGCGCTCGCACTAGTACTCGTCGCTGCTTGGCCGAGCGCGTGCACTGGCTTGCGGATGCGCGAGTCTTTCTGCGGGGAGCGCGTAAGATCGCGGCCCCGCATGAAGGCCTCGAAGCGTGATTGGGGTGTCGATAATTTTGGGTCCTGGGCAATAGGTTAGGGCTCGCTTCGGCAAGCAAGCAGAAGGACGAACCTCGTCCTCGATGGACCCAATGGTACCGGTAAAGGACGACATGGAAGAGACAGACTCGTCTCCGGGGTGTTCCGAGTCGTCGTCGAATCCAAATGTTGAGCGGGCCGGTGTTGCGCGCGCACTGCAGCTGGCACTGTCTGTAACCACCTCTCTACTCGGGGTGGCACTGGCACTGGCAGGAGCAGGCCCGCCCCGGATCGTGAGCGTCCTGAACTTGTCTTTGCGGATCGAGCTGACGCGGCGCGGTGGCAGGGGCCGCTGCGGCCATCGGGTCGACGCTTCCAAGCGCGGGGTGCCGCCACTGCGCCGCGACCGCGACTTGGGTTTCGGCGAAAGCGCGCCAGCGACTCCGGGGACGTAGTACGGCGATGTGAGGGATATATCGCCCGTCGCGGTGAGCGTGTTTTCGTCGTCGTCGTCTTCCGACTCGGTGGCATCGCGGAAGAGGGAGAGGATGTCGGCGGGAGGGTTGCCCTTTTGACTCCGGGACGGGCGCCGGAGGGGTGGAGTCGAAAAGAGGTTGAGGATCGACTTGCGCTTGGAGGGGGTGCTGACGGTCTGTAGAGGACGGTGAGGAGGAGCTGAATGGCGTCGACCATTTGGGACGTACCCTCATTTTTGGAGTCGCGGCCTCGGGTGGTCAATAGGATGGCGGTATCGGCGTTGAAAACACCAACGCGTCGCAGCTGAAGCTGGTGCGATGAAGGTGCAAAAGCGATCGCGCCACCTCATCGAGGGCTTTTATACGTGGACCGCACGCGTGGAATGCATCCGCGGAAGGAAACAATGTATACAATGGGGCGCTTTGGTGAATCATGGCAAGCGGTGGGCAGTAGCAACAATGAGCGTGAGAACCCACGCATTGTTATTTCCTTTCCGGGCGATTGGAGGTCAAAGCGAACGGGTTTGGCAATTGCACGACTGGATTCGCGTGATTGGAAGAGAAGGAAGAGAGGAGGATTTGCTAAATTGCTTTTCTAGGTCTGCCTTGAGTGTTCTTGTAGCCGGTAATTATCTTTGAACAGTCGCATTGAGCTACAGGACCTTGCTAATACTTGCAATTTGAGACTTGATTGATACCTCGAGAGTGTTACCGCCAGTCCAAGAACGCGAGCAGCGTCCCCTCTAGCGGTTTCGGTTCCGTCACTTCGAACTCAGCATCGTTCGTCTCGCTGCGCTTGATGCTATATTCCACAACGACGGGCGCGTCCTCCTCCATATCCTCCCACAAGTACCGCAGCTGCACGCTCCTCAGCTTCTCGCACGCGTCAGCTAGCTCGTCCACCGCGATCTCGCCGAATTCTTCGGGAGCGTCCTCGTCGAGGAGGTAGTCGCCCGCGATCCAGACGTCGAGGATAAGATGTTCGAGCGGCATCTTCGAGAGCAGGTTGACGAATTCGAACTGAATCGGGCATTTTGTTGGTTAGATGTACTATACGCGGGGAGTAATACTAATACGCACGTTGAGCTCGAGCTGCTCTTCATCCGAATCCGAGTTCGAGTCGTCTTCGTAATCCTCAACCGACGGGGCGACAAAGTGCAATCGCCGCACGTGGCGGAAGGCTTTGAGCATCGCTTTAGCCTTGTCTATAGTCGTCGTTGAGCGCGGGGCGAATGTGAACGAGCGGAGGAGGGGCAGGTGGTTGCCGAGCTGGAGCCAGCCTTTGAACCCCGAGTCGTACATCGACACATCGGAGAGGTCAAGCGAGCGTAAGGCGGGGGTGCGTCCGCTGTTGATGTACGCCTAGAAAATGTATGTGTTGGCGCTGTAATATCGTTATGAAAAGGAAACCAACGTACCATAAGGGATTTTTGTATGAAGTTATGGTCTACGTCCTCCATATCGGGTCCGGGCGCGAGGTACTGTAGCGTGTCCCAGACGTCGGCGGGGAGGTGCTTTGCGAGGTTCTGCAGCTCCATGTTCTGCAGGGAGAGCGAGACGAGGCACTTTGGTTTCGCGAGCACGGCGGCGGAGCCTTCATGGCAGTATTCCAGGTGGATGTGATACGGGCGTGAATTTCCCGGGGCGATGAGGTCTGTGGAACGCGTCATGTGCCAAACGACGAGCGTGTCGATGCGCGGGTGGGCGCGGATAGCCTTGGCGAGCGGGGCGTACATGCGCGGCTGGGAATAGGACTGAAACGTGCCGAGGCAGACGGCGCGTAGGCCCGTGAACTTGGACACCGCGGACACCATCTGGGGGACGTAGTCGTCGCTGTCGCCGAAGAAGTTGAAAGAGAGGAACAGCGCCTGGACGTATGGCGCGATGTGAGGCTGTTGCGCGCGCTCGAAACGATTGCTGCCACGTTCTGTTGTATCGTAGGATCCAAATGCAACGAGGACCTCGCGCCAGATGTAGGGACGGGTAGCTGAGGCCAGCTGCGAGTGCATGGGGGCAAGGTCAAGGAGAAGTTCGTTCGGTGGGCCAGGGAAAAATCGAGGCGGTTCATTCTCCATTCTCGTCTCGCCGCACCATGACAAAGCGACCCTCTCTCGGGGAGTGTCTGTAAGTGTAACAATTGAGCGTCTTGCCAGTGTGTTGTGTCAACGAAAGACTGGCCTTCAAAAATCTCCGCGCAAATGTTCAACAAAACATCGTCTCCAAGATTGACCAGCGTCAGAACCATGGCGTCGAGGAATTCCTGTCAGTGTTCAACGGCAGCGGGAGAAAATGGAAAAACGGAAAACGCGACGGGTCACGACACGTGCAGCTGGTCACCAACGCGATCCATCACGCGCATCAGTGGCATCACCCAATTCGCGTAGTTCAAACGGCGCGCCAGCAAGTAACGGTCCAGGAGAATGAGGGATGCTGTAGATTTCTCCGTAGTGCGCGTCTCAACTCTCAGAAAATTCAACCAGTCGAACTCCAGCAAGTAACGGTCCAGGAGAATGAGGGATGCTGTAGATTTCTCCGTAGTGCGCGTCTCAACTCTCAGAAAATTCAACCAGTCGAACTCTAATTCCCAGAGCAAACTCTAATTCCCAGAGCAAATGTTTCACAGCATTCAAAATAGGAGGATGTCCGCCAGAGTACAACATTATAATATACATTCAAGTCCTTGAGTTTGCGCACTCATATCACTCGCTAGTTGTTCCCGAATGGAATGTCCTCGTTAACCTTCCTGTCGGCAACCTCGTTGATGGCGTTATCGTCCTTCTGTGGGACTCCAACATCACTGGCAGCCTGGTCGATTCCTGCGTGGCAGAAAATACGGCGTCAGATTCGTCCAGCTTTCGGATACAACTAGGAACGTACCCTGGTTTACATCGTTGTCAGCGGTGCGCTCGACGCCATCACCGGGCTGCGCCTCCTGGCCCAACTTGTTCTCGGCAGCTCCTTCAACTTTGTCCATGATGCCAGACATGATTATTTGTTGGTTGGGTAGAGGTAAGGGGTTATATGTGAGTGGTGGGAGGCTTGTTGGAAGAAGTAGAACTGAAATTCGATCTATATAGCAGTTCGGGAGTATTTTGGGAGAGACGTCATCAATGGGAAATGTGGGTGTGGGGCGCAATGAGCCGTCATCACCATCATAGCGACGTATTCATACGGCAGAGTTGGAGTCTGCACATTCTCGCAATCAAACACTTGGCAACCGTTCGCAACCGTTCGCAACTGTTCAAAAGCTGTATACCCAAAATTCAACCGTGGGAACAATTTCCTAATGTTCTTTTCGCATTTCTTTACGCGGCTAACTTCTCCGGAAATTACGAACGAACGACCGTTAAGTGTACGGTGATTGAACGTTGTCCTTGCCGTTCAACCAATACAGCTTACCGTATGGACCGTACAAACATTTCAAACCCAACATCTAATTTAAGGTGACCGCGATGCTGTGTGGTACGAACGCGGGTTAAATTTTGTGCTGGTACAACATGATGTGTAGCCGAATCAGAATGTTGATTGGAGGAAAAGACAGTACTTCAGGTCGATAATTGAGCGATTATTTAGGTGGTGACTGACACCTGTATATAGCGCGGCACCTAGATGTTTCCTGACGGGAGCGCGCCGGTAATAAATTAATCAATCTACCTAGGTACCAATAGCAAGATTTAACAAGAGCCGGAACAACAAGGTTAAGCAAGGCCCGTCTGGGCCTTGCTTAAGCTTGTTGCCGGTTTCTTGAGTTGAGGTATTGAAGTCTTGAAGCTTGGTGCTTGAAGTCTTCTAACTTGAGGCCTTGAGTCTTGACGTCTTGAATCTTGACTCGCCGTGTCTCTTGAAGACAATATTCTTGACACATGTATGTAGTACGGGCCCCGGCTGTTTCTTAACGGGACCGCGCCGGTAATTCCTTCCTTCCTTCCTTCCTAAGTCAAATTCAGACCTGATGAACTGAGTTTTGCATCTTGTTCCGCACACCGGGTTGACGAAAACTGAGACTTGCCGTGACGGCTCAGTAGCGGAAGTATTTCCCGATTAGGAAGAGATAGGGTCTTTTGAGCTTGTTGAGTAACCCAAGTCGCGCTGCCTATCGTCGCTTATTTCTCTTCGCGGGAAAACCCCTTGCGCGCTACCAGTGAACTGCAAGGGAGGGAAATGAACGAGCCAATGAATCATAAAGGAATTCGATATCTGAGCTGTGCAAATTCACAGAGGTGGGTGACTGCCCTGGAGTCTTGGCTCATCTATAGGAATAGCAGTTTGGGCGCGCCATATCGTTGCAGTACACAAGTTGAACCGAGTTGAAATTTGACAATGACGTTCGAGTCTTGGTTGAAATTTTTTGATGTGATGTGATCGCCTAACAAGTCAATATAAATACTCCTTCCTTCCTTCCATCCAGAGCAAGGAAGTAGTATAACTGCAGTGGGATCGTGCCGTCTGGTCGGGGAAGCCAAGAAGGTGGTTTTGGCAGAAGCTGTCTAAGCTTACGCGGTCCGTACTCCCGATCCTAACGCAACCAAATACCCTCTTCCGATACCGCGATCAGCTCTAGCTGGTCTATGCACTTGTAGCGCGGTCCCCGCGTTGTGGAAACCTTGAAACCCCAACTTCACCAACCTCCAACTCCCTGTCAACTCCCAACTCGGCCTCCCCCAAGACTACATCTTCTACTTCTCCTTCTTCCACCCCACGCTCTTCGTCCGCCAACTCTTCCGGTCAATTGTCGGCCCATCGCAAAATAGTCGTAAAAGAATTCTTCCAAGGTTACCCCATCTCATATAGAGCGGGGCGGGGCGGGATGTCGCGCGCTTGTCCTATCTTCTCACAAAATGAGTTGGTTTTGGACTGCCCCACTCCTTCTACTGTCTGTACTTCAAAATGTGTGCGCCCAAAACATCGCCAACGGCGGATGGGTTGACGCGTGGACCGCAATGCCCCAGCTTACCGAGCCTCAAAACCTGCCCCCGCCCCCGTTTGTCCGTTCTACCCCATTCCTTCCCATGCTTTCCCACTGAAACACCTTAGAACGCATCCGACTCCGTGTTTTTCAACTCTACCATCCGTCAGACGCTGCACATGACAATTCCCGGCAACGAAATCCGCATACGCTTTTCGAACGCGTTCGGCGTGAACGACCTGAACATAACTGCAGCGACGGTTGCGCTGCCCGTCGGCGGCGTTTCTGGCGCGAGTGCCATCGAGATGATCACGCTGAAAACTTTAACGTTCAGCGGGAGCCCGAGCTTCATCGTCCCGAACGGTGCCCTGGTCGTGTCGGATCCAATAGCATTCCCAATTAAATCGCAGCAGACGATTACGGTGACGCTTTATCTGGCACAGGGCGAGGATGGCTTTGACATAACCTCGCATCCGGGTAGTCGAGCGACGACGTGGATTTCCTTTGGCGATTATGTGAGTACAGAAAACATGACGGACCCTTCGACCACTAGCCTCGCGCACTGGTGATTTTCTATTTACGTCTGGCTGGCGACTATTTTTTAAAGGCAGACGCAGGTATTTCGTTAGTGCTGTGGAAACTTTTACTTCTTCTGCGTCAGCCTTCGTTATCGTCGGAGACAGTCTCACCGACGGCCGTGAATCTATCACTGACGAAAATAACAGGCTCAGTCCTTTTTTTCACTCTGAGCCGCCACTGATGCAGACACCCTTAGATGGCCCGACCTCCTTCTCGCAAGAATGCAGAAAAACTCTGCCACCTCTGCGATCTCAGTTAACAATCAAGCTGCAGGCGGAAACCGCATTCTCGCGGACATTTCAGGTCAGTGTTTCTTGGTGCATCATGAGGCTAGGTGTTGATCGATAAACAAGGTCCCAACGCATTGGGACGCATCGACCGCGACGTTCTCGCTCAGACCGGCGTCAAGTACGCAATGATCTTCGAGGGTGTGAACGACATCGGGGAAGAGGACGCAACACCCGAGGCACAGCAAATCATTGGTGACCGGCTTATCGCTGCCTTCCAACAGATCGCCACCCGGGTACACGCAGCGGGCATCCCGTTGTTCGCATCCACCATCACACCCTTCAACGCGCCCGCCAACGACAGCGCCATCCAGCCGTACTCGAGCCCCGTGCGCGAAGTGACGCGGCAGCGCGTAAACAAATTCATTCGGACGAGCGGGACGTTTGACGCGGTGATTGACTTCGACAAGGTGGTGGCGGACCCTGCGATCCCGTCGCAGCTGAGCCCGACGTTCAATTCGGGTGATTTCCTGCATCCAAATGTAGCCGGGTATACGGCCATAGCAGCTGCGTTCCCGCTGGGGTTGTTCGAGCAGTTTGCGGAGGGCGTGAGTTGGTATAGGTGATTAAAAAAATCGAACTGTTTAGCCAATATTTGTAGTGCTTGCACAGGAGCTGGATTCTCCTTGTACATCTATTGTTCAGGCCTTTTTTCCCCGCTTTCCCGTACTTTTCCCCCCATCTTGTTGTTCTTTTTTTTTTCATCTTTGGTTTCATGTTGTTTCCCGGTTCCGAATTTGTGTACCTGGAACTGACATTCTACTTCTGAGCATGTCGGGAAGCGTGTGTTTCTGGGACACGGTATTGGCTGACACAGTAGGGGTATCTGGAGGTGTAGGCATTATTTTGGACGATGTACCATCTGGATCAAAGGATGCAGCTCGGCGCGCCGGAGACTTGTAACTACGTGCGGAGTATCGTAATTTGGAGCTGGCTATTTTGCTTACGCGCCTGAGACCTGCCTGGCCACTGCAATGCCTGAATCTCGCCAAATCTGAGCCGAAAACCAACTCATCGGCTTGTATTTTCGTGCCACGAACTCCATGAAAATACAGGGCAGTATACATATTAGACGTAACGCAAAGTCCAAAGTACACCCTGCTTGTCAACCAAGTGGACCGCACCCGCAGTATCGTCCACACACACAGCGTTTGGGGCATCCAGATCAATCGACTCGGGGACTTTGATTGTGTGCTGGGAGATGCTTTTTGTGTCCGGGTGGTAACGCACTAGGAGGAGTGCAGCGGTAGCCATGGCGGACTGGACAACAAACGCAGCGTTGAAGCCGCTGTGATCCAACCACATCAAATTGGCCGAGACTTCTTTGCCCTGGATGATTTTCGAGACGCAAGGGGCGCCAAACGTGAGTGGGGAAGACACGCCATCGTCAATGGCGTCGGTAAGAGCCGTCGGGAGAAAGGATATGGAAAAATGTGTATCCGTGCATCGGACAAAAACTGCACCGACACCATAGTATGGTGTGCTTGGTATCATGGAAAAAGCAGAATCGAGGGGGCCGGAAATCGAAGTCAGTGAGCTATCTGAACTGTAGAGCCCCGCTTGTGCACATTCGCCAGAGAGCAGGCTGTTTCGTGCGATGTGTTGGATTTGGACGGAGTGGCCATCCTCGATGAAGTGATAAAGATGACCCTTATACACGACAGAAACCACCATTTCATGTTCATAAGAAAACTGGAATGAAACTGGGTTGGCATTTTTGCGGAGTACGAATGCGACGCACAGTGTGAGGTAATTTCAGTACGCTAGTAGAATCTGGTCGGTTGTCTGACTCGGTGACTGCCCCGACCGTGACGGTGCAGTCTCGACGATCGTGAACCACAACAACGGTTCCCACCACGTCTTCAGTAAGGAATAATGACTGGGTGTCACGGTGGGGATCACTAGGCCCTGAGAATTCGGAATACCTACCGGCGAAGCTGACAGCCTTTCTAGCTTCGTGTGCGATGGTGAAGACGTGTCTGCGCTCCGCACTATGGGTTCAATAAGCTTACGTGTGGGAGAGGATAGCCAACGACATACATATCACTCGTTCGCACCAAAAAGGCCACGGAAGTTATGCCTGGTACTTCGGACGGCGCAGAAACATCAAAAATAGGCCAGTCAATTTCGATGGCAGGGAGGGGAAATGGTTCATTCGATTTCACGTCCCAGCAAAGAACAGTTCCCGCCGTGGTTAAAAGTAGGATATCGGTCCCGGGTACAATAAAAACGATGCCCACGTCCTCGGGAAGAGCGGTCGAAGTCACAGGGTGCGCGAGTCGAGGGAAGGGCTGACTCCAATTTGTTTGGAGCTTCAGCCACGAGACTGCGAGATCCTTGAGTGCGTCCAATGTGTACTGAGACAGATCAGTGTGCCGTGGACATGCTATCGGAGATTTCCTTCGCGTCGTTTCCAGGACCGAGAGCCAGAAGCTGCGTTCGGTCGACAAGCGGTAAATGTATGAACACGTCTGTCAATTGTGAGGCCGTTGAGCGCTAAATTTAATTGACGGTCTGGTATTTGGATTCGCACCGAGAGCAGAGATAAAGGATCCGGTAAATGGAGAAATTTTACCACTTCCAATATTATGTCCGTTGGAAGGGTGGACAAAGAGAGAGTCATGGAAGTGAATCCTGCGGTAGTTGTCTTGGAGGTAGCGATCGGGTAGGGAAGGAAAATGATTTGTGTACACCTCTTTGCCATCAACCTTCTTCAACCGCCACCATCTCCAGCGCGATACTTATGCCGCCCGATTTCGAACCTATTCTCCTTCCGCGGCTAACAAAGTCCGCCGAACTGCGCGAATTACTGCGTTCAAACGACTCCCCGACAAAACTCCAGACGACTCACTGCGACGAGATCCTTTTGTCTGCACCCGTCGAGCTTCAAGGCTATGACGCCGAGATTCTCCGGCTCAGAGCTGTCCTGGCGAAAACAGAGCGCGACCGGGCCTTTGTCGAAGACTACTCGCGGTTGTGTCGGTATACCCTTGCGCCAATTCGTCGAGTCCCATCAGAAATCCTCGTCGAAATATTTACTCTCTTCCTGCCCGAGGTCTGGGATACATTTATTCTGGAGGACGCACCCGCAGGAGAAGTACCCGAAGACGTTTTGGGTCGTGCCGCAAACGCAGATCTCTTGCGAATCTCGCAGGTTTGCCCCCGCTGGTATCGCCTCATTATGGGCACACCGTCCTTGTGGTCTGTGATGGACCTCGTTCTTTACAGCGGCCTCCATGACCGTATGATCGGTGTTTTGAAATCCTCTCTCGAGCGGGGGGGCAATGCCCCTCTGGATGTTCGGGTGCGGAGCGATGGCTTTGATCATCGTCACGAACCAGCACTCGATGCCCTCGTTCGATGCTCCCCACGATGGAGGGAACTTTCAGTGGCCTTGGAATCCCTCCCACTTTCCCCTCTCTCTGTGGTGCAAGGCAATCTCCCCCTCCTGGAGAATCTCCGAATCAGAAATACGACATACAGCGCCGAGTCGTCACAAGCGGTATCAGCCTTCGAGGTGGCACCGCGACTCAAAAATCTCGTGTACCATGGGCCGCCTCTTCTGGCGCTTTCCAAACTACCTTGGGAGCAGTTACGGATTGCCTACATCCACCTCTTCGTTGATCCGACGGAGGTCCATGAAGAGAACATTGTCTCGATCATGGGGCGTTTTTCGGTCGACTCCCAGACCCATCTTCAGCTTGATATTGCGCGTTACGTCGACGACGATACAACGGAGATACTTCCGCCTGTTCTTCCACCAGTGACAGCGAACCTCCTTACTCTAACATTCTGGGCAACAACGGACACCGATGCGGATTGGGCCGCAGTCCTCTTGCCTAAATTTTTCACCCGCCTCACGTTACCTTGCCTCAGGGCCATACGATGTTTATGTTCTCACCGCCCAGGTCTTCCACTCCGCTGGCCCCACCTCGAATTCTCAGCTCTAGCTGATCGTTCCTTCTTCTGTAACCATCTCATAGTACTCGACATACCTTCCGTGTTCATCACGGAAGCTCAACTCCTCCAGACTTTACCTGGCCTTTGTTTACTCCAGGAGTTGACTATATCAGACCACAGAGAGGTTAACAGTGAAGGGGAGGAACTGGTCTTGATCACAAATTCTCTTCTGCGGCGCCTTACCTGGTCGGCCGACCCGGGCTGCCTGGTTCCCAAACTCAGTTTCTTCGAATGTCACACCCTCCTTCAATTCGACGACGCAGTCTGTCGCGACTTTACCCTCTCGCGGCTGAAGCCTGGCCAAAATGCAGAGGGTCCGTTTGAGCTTGACCTCCAGTGGTATCCGGGGTATCACCGCGAGTTGGATCCAGCGATAGTCGCCCAATTTGAGGAGCTTCAGTCACAAGGAGAATTGTTGTTCTCGACCGCCGAAACTGACATCTTCCCGTAACTGGATTCCGAGTCAGACCAGTCGGACGACTCGGATTGAGCGGCAGGTAAGTCAAATCCACAGCCATCTCACAGATACTGAATTCCAGGCAGGCAGCGGGCGTCAATACAACGGATATCGTGTGTCACCGATCGTGCGCGTTTGAACGTCAAACGTGCCGAAAAATAAAGACATAGTCATCTTGTTGGTACTTCTCATTGTCGTACTTGAGATCGTTCGCTCGACGTTAACGAATTCATTCGTCTATTTTCAAGTTCAAGAGTTGTTGCATGCAAGTTGCACCGGAGACATTCGTCGAAACTTTCTAGTTTTTGTCTCATTTTTTTCTCTGTGCAGCAGATGCGCCGCCGGACACACGGAGGAGGAGGAGGAGGAGGATGTATTACTGCCGCGGTCCCTATAAGGAACAAGCAGGTGTTGTACCGACATACATGTCGTCTAAAATGTATGCTACAACCGTCAACGGCCTTGTCGCTGTGGTAGCATAGGCACTGATAGCACCTACACATCTCACAACAAGACGGAAGAAGATGGGACAGAAAGGATTACGGATTCCTGAAAACTCCCGGAAAGCAGCGGGGGAACTCTTGACCGAGAGTCAGCACATCTCCAACGTACTTTGATGTTCCCCGGCATAATTTTCACAGTCTGAGGTCGCGAGATACTTCTGATGCCGTCCGGAGCACCGAAGTTGTTCAACACTCAGTATGTGGTCTCCGAGTAGAGGTCCAGTTAGGGTTACAGTGCGCAGATACTGTCATAGTGAGACGGTGTCGTAGACGAGGAGGAGCGAGCGCCAAGGTGTGGTTATCATCCATTTCAAAGGAATGATTTACCGCTCGAGTCGCCCAAGTGCTATCCATAATCGACGTACGTGCATGCACTGTGGGCCCTTTCCGTGAAATAGAATGGCTAGCAAGGAGTGGAGCTTCATTCCGAGCAGGTGGCTACTTGTATCCCTGGCCTTGGACGCGTGAACAGTACCGATGCAGAAAAAATGTTTGGACAAAACTTGAATGAGGTGACCCAGATCCAAATACTTCAACTCGAATCGAGTCGACTTCAAGTTTGATGATGAAGCTGCCGAGATGCAGAGCCATGATAACATTGCTTGAGATAATCTGCTTGAATTTCTGCACACTGCACAGATCCCGGTTGTCGTTCAAGTAGGGGTCAACAAGAAGAACTGCGCGAGATTGGCAGGAAAGGCCATAGATAGGATGCGATTATCGTGCCCTGGGTCAGTTTAGCGCTACGAAAGGCTCTGACAGCTCTTGTTCTGGGCAACCTGCAAGTGTTCGAAGCTTCTATGCATAATCGTATTGTGGATCGGTGGCACTCGTAAGTTCGAGCATGAAGTGCGGATGCCGGAGAAAAAGGCCAAGCGATCGCGAGTGCGAGCGGGCCGAGTCGGGGCCCCTATGTATTCGATCGCAAACAGGAGTACCCTTGCTCCCTGTCCGAGACAGCCCGAAGCCCATGGCAGCGACGACAGAGTCCGCCGTTCAGGTCCGCGCAAAGAGAAAGGAAGGCAGTGCATGGCTCGCAATGTCGTTCTGTCGGTATCGTGGTCGATCTTCCAGCCATTCAGGGACGAGATGAGGTTAAGGAATGCCCCTCTGATTCAGGACGGCGGCGAGCCATTTTATGGGCCTCGAGATGGTGCGATGCACCGTTACGATGTACTCGCCAGTGCCGAGTTCACTGTCCGAGCTTCCTGAGCGTGTGCTCGGTGTCGGCAGTCTTCTCTTGTGTACACATGGTGGTTGAGATCAAGGGCCTCTTCGGTGTTCCAGGATTCGGTGTGCTGTGCGTCCTCGTCGAGGGGTGCCGGTAGCCGCACCTCCCACCCATGTCCGCCGGCTGAAGTGAGCCCATCACCACGCAGTCTTGCAAGCTTGGATTTATTTCAAGTATGATACATACGAATAAGAGCTACAGTATAAAGATTCTCCACACAGCTTTTTTAGTGGGCCATAATGGTCCTTGTCAGTACGATGCGACGACGCAGGTGGCTATGCCCATCCAGCCCCACCCTGCCATCCCCCAAAGAGCATCGAGTCTGGCTTCGTACTGAGTAGCAGAACGACGTTCGACGCGCCGCTGAGCCCATACAACGAGATCACCGCAAGTGTCGCAGCAGAGGGGGTGCTATCCATGCGCCCGCCACGTTCCTCCACGAAGCCGATCCACCGCACGACGCTGAGCGGGACGAGAAGCACGCAGTAGCAGATGGGGTAGGCGATCATCGCGTATGAGGTCTGTCGCCGCGCACGCTCGGCGTCTGCGTCTGCGGGCGAGCGGTGTACGGAGAAGCGCCACCAGACGGTGTCGCTGATGGTGATGTTGCCGCGCGCCCACAGAAAGAGGGTGATGTAGACGATAACGGCGACGGCGAGGTTGATCCAGAACCAGACGTATTCTCCTGCGAGGCGGAATCCGAGGAAGTCCTGTCCGAGCCAGCACCAATACGGAGTGGGGCTTTCAAATAGAGAGTGACTGCCGCGGTGGGTCGTGTTTCCGATTGTGATGATGAGCATGACGAAAATCCAGACCAGCGCGACGAGCACGGCAGCTAGAGAGGTGGAACTCTTGCGGAACCAGACCCCAGCGAAGGTAAATAGGGTAATTAGCTGAAGCGATTCGCTCAGCACATGGATCAAGAGAGTTAAGTTCACGTACAAGCGTTATCATCGCGGCAGAGGTTTCTCCGAGCTGCTGTACCACACCCTGAGCGGTACAGAAAGGTCCGACAGCAACTACGCCGCTATGTACCCACTTGATATCCATGACGGCGCCGACTGCTTGGACGAGGTCCGCTGCGAAGAGCGAGAGCATCAGGACGTCCATGGGGTCCTGCACAAGATGCCACTCCCCCGTACGTCGGACGTGGCGGATTCCATTTCGCTACGAGGGCCGTCAGCGAAATGAAAGTGGTGTAGACTGATGAAGGCCGCACGATAATCAGGATGAACACAGCGACCACTGCAACAAGGGAGATTAAGCCAGCCTCGATTCTGACCTACGTATATCGCGACCTCTCAATCGGTTTTCCAGGGAGAAACGAGGGTGCGACATACAGCAACACCGATGCTCTGGCCACGCGTGAGGCAATGTATTGACGCATCAGAGAGCGACTGAGAGTATTCCTCGGGGGTGCAGTCGACGCCTGGGGGTACAGACATGAGGGGAACGAGGGGTTTATCGGGTCATCCAGCGCGTCAAGATGCATTCATTTAACAGTGACAAGGCACAGCGCATCCGAGTCATTCTACAGCAGTCGGTCTAGACTTGGGTCCAGGGGTCTTCCGCGCTTGAAAATTTTCTTTGCTCCCCTAGACGAACGCGGCTTGGCTTCTTGAAGCGAAAGAAAGGCAGAGGAAGACTGAGCGTTGAGACTGCAATCGTGATGCGATCACACTGCCACATCGGCGCGGCAATTACCGGTTCCCTTCTTCGCAGCTTCCCCCATGACCGTTTACAGACAGAAACTTCTTCTACGGTTTACTACTGGCTGACTCTCCTTCTCACAGCTCAAAATCAATCAAGCCGAAGATTGAAGACGGCAAGACCGCAAAACCCTTTGAGGCAAACTTCGAGAGGCGCGCCGCGAGCGCTATACGAAATAAATTTATCATGCTCCGAGCCCAGGTTCACAAGCTATGGAGTGAACGTCCGAATCAGTGCTCAAACGACAGACAGAATAAACCCTCTAACAGACTTCTGCGATCAACCCGCGACCGACAACTCAGGACTGAAGACTCGTTGAATAATTTCGATCCAGGGTTCAACAGATTCTCCTGGCGAAAGTTCTGCGATGAATAAGCGCTCGATTACTGTTTGAGATAGGCAGGAAGATTGAAGCCTGCTCCACTTGTTCTCGGGTTCAACCGAGCCCACAGCCCCTAATTTCCGGCGTGTAGAATGCTTACTTTCTTCGCAGTTCCGACTTTGAACCTCCGGCGTTTAATTCGGTTCATGAGGTCTTCCGAGACTTTCTTCTCTGGCGTGAGACGCCGTGAGTTGACTGGTTGATTTCTGTTTCGTCCAATGCCCGACAAACCCAATTTTTCTTCAGGTTCACACAGATTCCCAGGCATCCAAACAGAGTGTTGTCTCCCATGCCGGAAGAAGCAATTTCGGCGTCTAGTACGCCAAAGTCCCTCCTTCTTCCAGAAGTTGCATAGCCCAGGGCTATATCTTCGAATCGCCTACGCCCACATCTAACACCCATTTCGGTCGTTCTTCTGGCCGTGATTGCTGTATTCGCGAATCTTCTCTCGAAAATTCGACTCATGCGCACCTCACGCCGATGAGGCAGGATAAACCACTCATGCTTCTGATGCTCTAAATCTAAGTCGTTTCGGCGGTCCGATCACTGTGCTGTTGATCGTACTGCGTTTTCGGAGACCACTGGTGCGCGTTGAATGTTTTCCGCCGCGAAGAGACCAGATGTACGGTAGGCAATGCTTCTATCGAAGGCCGTGAAGCTTTCTGCAGGCGTTAGATGAGCAACCCGATTCGAACCCAGTCAGCGCCTCAAAACGGGCGAGCCCCTATCTCCTTCCAAATCGGGAAATACATCCGCTCACAGGTTTTGTCTTAGCTTGGTCAACCCGGTGCGCGGAACAAGGTGCAAAACTCAGCTCATCAGGTCTGAATTTGACTTAGTAATATTGTCTTCAAGAGACGCGGCAAGTGAAGATTCAAGAAGTCAAGACTCAAGGCCTCAAGTCAGAAGACCTCAAGCACCAAGCTTCAAGACTTCAACTCAACAAGCTTAAGCAAGGCCTAAACGGGCCTTGCTTAACCTTGTTGTTGGGCTCACCAAGGTCGGGGCCGGGATTGAACTTGAATTTTACATTAATATTGATGAAGTCTCCCAGCATAACCAGCGAGGGAAACGAGCACGGGGCCTCTTCAATTAAAGGGAAGACCCCCTCCCTTCTGCCTCGTCTTTGACAGAATTTGGGCCCTCGCCGCGGCTGGAGAAAATACATACGGCGACAAATTCGGCGCTCATGGAGTGGTTGAAAGTTCCGAGAGAAGACCTTGCATCTACCAACAGCTGGTAGTACGCAGTTGATCCATCGTTCGTCTACAATTTGGTGCCCTTTCACGATTTTAAATTTCAAGTCCTTCGGGTGGTATAATACCAAAAATCTCATCCGCGTCGAGAGTTCATGCAGCTCCTTTACCCCATAGCACTGGCGAGCTGCGGCAGCGTGTCTGCCACAACATTGATCTCCCCAAAACAGTGTATTGTCCTCAGACACGGCAACTGAAGAAGTCAAGAACAAGTTCAAGACTTTCAGGTTCAAACCTTCAAGAGAAGACTTTAAGCTTCAAGGCCTCAAATAAGTAGACTTCGACTCGAGAAATCCGGCAACAGGCTCCAAAGGGCTTTGTTCAACCTTGTCGTTGAGCTCACCGAGCTAAGATCCTCTTCGTTGAAAAGTTTTCGAGCTCAATCAGACGCAGACAAAGTCGCCCATCCTATACTCATCATGCGTGATGCTTCACTCGCAAGTCCGAGTCTGAAAAAGGAACACTTGTTGCTGCGTGTTGAGCGAGCTTCCGTCGGAAGGAGTATTTTAGTCGAGAAAACTTATCAAATGGGGGTCCCGCAGATCCTCCCTCTTTTACATGTAATAGCCAGAGTAGGAGAACAAGTAAGTTACTAACTCCTGGTCAGAGGGTTCAACTAAGTAATGTAATTTGAGTAACTTAATGCACGAATATAATCACGATAGGTCAAGATTCTTCATTTCGACCAAGGTTGTGTCGACGTCCTCAACGTCCATTGTGGCCTCTATATGCCCTAAATCGGTACTCGCCCTCACCATATCCTCTACAGCACACATGGCATGTCGAAGGGCGTGGAGACTCTCCACGATTTTATCCTTGCTGCCATCGGGGAACAGCGATTGCTCGTCGCCGCTGCGGCGGGCGGCCTGAAGGGGGTGAAGGATGGTGGGGAGGTGTTCCTTGATTAGCGCCTCCAGTCGTTGAGCATCACAGACGCGCTGCTTCACGAGATAATCGCGTTTCGCGAGAACGTAGTCGATCTCGCGGGCGACTCGGACGCGCCGGGGGGTCTCGGGGGCGGTAGGGGCCGCGTGACCAGCTTGAAGCAATGCAAGGACTGCTGTACAGGTGGGAGTCGAGACTTCATTGTAGTCAATTGCGGGCCATGGGATTAAGCTGCCAAATGGCGACGCGTGAATATTTGTGAATTGAAGATTGGATTGTTGACACACCTGTCGGGCAGACCGTGCTCCTGAACATGCTCCAATAGGTTTCGGAGATTATTGGCCTCTCGCTGGGCATGGTGGGTCATGTTGAATCGCGGGATGGTAGTAAGTAGTCGATAGGAGAGAGAGATGCGACGCGTCGCGTCACAAACCAATCACAAACTCACAATGATGGTACCAGTGGTTTCGGCCGAATCGACTCCGAGCCGTCCAAAATGCCGAACTTCCTTTTATGGCATTCGCAACTTGCGCATGCCCACCACGATCCCATGGACATCCGACGTATGGCTGGCTCTTTTCCTTCCCTTCGCCATCGGTTTCGTGGGCTGGAGATTCTCCTCATCTCTTTCGTTTCCTCGAACCTGGTCTGAAGTTCGGGACCTCATTTCTCTAAAATCTCTGGATCCCTCTGAATCTCGTCCATTTTCTTTGGAACGAGCGCACAATACCTATGGGCGGTACCGGAATTTGTCGGTAGCGGAGGCCTCCCATCTACAGGTCTCTTATACCGGCATCGGTCGAGCTCACAAACGACTGGGATATACCTTAGGATACCCCGCGAAACTAGATAAACTTGCGCAAGTTACGAACGCCAATGCAAAGATCACGGATGCGATCGCTAAGCTTGCGGAAAAAGAATTCGACATCGACGTTCCTCCACGCGGTGGGACATCGATGGACCTGATGCGCGTTCGAGAGGCGCTCAAGCACTTTATTCGCGACTGGAGCTCCGACGGCCTCCGGGAGCGCGACAAAATATTTGCACCGATCTTGAACGTGTTGAGAACCGTAGACGCCGATGAGCGAGCGAATCAACGCGTCCTCGTTCCCGGGTCAGGGCTGGGACGGCTTGCCTGGGAGATTTCCGAGCTCGGTAAATGCGTTGATTCTCCCCAGACAGTCTGATTAATCGTGTGTAGGATTCCATGAAACTACCGCAAATGAACTCTCTTTCTTCATGACTCTCGCACTTCGTTTTCTGCTTGAGCCATCCACGACTTCCGCCGTGGATCAGCACCTAATTCACCCCTACGCGCACTGGTTTTCGCACCAGCGCTCCGCAGACTCCCTCTTCCGCTCCATCTCCTTCCCTGACGCCATTCCGCGACTCTCTCCACGTTTTAAACTAGTTGAAAAGGACTTTCTCACATTACGGCCCCCACCAGCCGTCAACCCCCTCCTCCCTCCAATCGCCGGGTACGACTATATCGTCACCCTCTTCTTCATCGACACCTCTCTCAACATCCTCACCACTCTCGAGCACATCTACTCCCTCCTCCGCCCGGGCGGAACGTGGATTAACCTCGGACCCCTCCTGTGGACCTCTGGTGGCCAGGCAAAGCTCGAGCTGACTCTCGAGGAGGTGCTTCGAGCGGCGGAGGAAATCGGGTTCATCGTTGATCCGAGGGAGGATGGGCAGCAGAGCCAGACAGTGGAATGTGAGTATACAGGCGACGCGCAGGCCATGATGCGTTGGATCTACCGCGCCGAGTTTTGGGTCGCTCATAAACCGAAGTAATATGGGATTTGCCTATTGGTTTTTTTTGGCGCTTTCACAGTGCGTGCCCCGATATCGTTCAAATCGTCTGATGAAATTATGTGCGTGAAATTGTGGCTATTCTTGTGGTCAGGATTGTCTGGCGTATCCTTTGAGATGATCCCGCAAAGAGACAACACTGAGTCCGCGGTTCGGAACACTGGTACTCACCCTCTATATAATAGCTACCGAGCCTGGGCCTCGACTTAGTATATACGATTCCAGCCGAGATCCCCCTTATCGCCCACCTTCCTTCCCTTCGAGTTCATAAAGTTGTTTCTCCCGTTTTACTCCAGTCCACTCGCTCCTGGGGTCACGATTCCTTCATACGGTCATTTATCCCGTTTTACTCCAGTCCACTCCCTCCTGGGGTCACAGTTTTGATACGATCGGTATGGGGAACAAACGAACTTAATGTGAGATGAACTTGAAGAAGACCGGTCTCTGTCAGTGCGAAGGCTGACTCCATGTTTGATACCCAATTGGTCATGTTGACCGCTAAACTCTGCAATTATCAAGGTTGAAAATTAAGATGTCTTCCGCCCCAACTTTTACCAACTCGTCCATGATCCCCGCAATTTTCTTCTTTTCAACCATACTGCTGACGGCTACCCAGTTTTCCTCCTCGAGAGGACTTATTGTGGGGGCGCGGCGACCAGGGGTGAGAAGTGTAGCCGCATGAAGCTTGTCCCGGGAAATATTGTAGTTGCATATAACATATTTGTTCGCAGCGATGACCCCGGCTATCCGACTCGTCACCAGGTCGATGAGAGGAGCAAGCTCGGGATGTTTTGGGACCGTCGATTTTATGAGAACGGCCTCGGACTCGAGGAGTGTGGCGATGGCGTGGAGGCCAGCCGCACGCATGGTGTCGCCGGATTCTGCATCGTGGTTCAGAGTGGGAAATGGGAGCGAACCGACATGATTTACCGACGAGATCAACTACATGATGTTGTCGTTGAGAAACACAACAGTTGGAAGAAAAATCTGAGCACGTACCAATTCCATCAGCGAGGCCGAGGGAACAAGCGGCCTCAACGCTCCCTCCAACATATTCTATCTTGGTTTTTTGGTCGCCCGAAAGGTTGAACTTTTCATCAATCTTTCCGAAAAATTGCGCCGAGAGCACTTCGAAACTGGTGACGACACGCTTTCCAGCGAGGTCGTCGACAGTCTTTATGGGGCTTGCCTCTGGAACTTGAACTTGCAGTGCACATTTCCCAAATCCAAGCCGCAGGGTTTCCGTGACGTGATTCTGCATTTCGGCTTCGAGAATCACGTCGTGCCCCGTTATTCCAACGTCTACATTGCCCTTGCCCACGAACGAGGGGATATCTGATGCGGGGAGAAACACGCTGTGGATGATAAGACTCTTTCACGGAAGGATAACCGTGTACAAACAGAGCGATGTTGTGATTGAGGACAAGGCAAACGTCGAGTCGGTTGTGCCTTCTGAATTGAATGTCGGCACCTAAAGTACGATGAGTACGAGGGATTCCGACCCTGGTGACATGTAAAACCTGATAAGAGGCTAAGGCATTTCTCATGGAGCCTTCCTACAGCGAAATGAAGTACATGAAGTGGGTGTGTGAATTTTCAAACCTTTCTTCGGAATAGCCATTAGCAGGCGGCCATTGAGTGCATCCGCGTCTTAAGGGCGTGTCAGTAGGGAAATGAGAGCGGTGACTCCCCTACTCATCGTCTCTGGTGAGCTACAGCGTGTAGTAAGTCGTAAAAAAGTGGTGGTAGAAGGAAGTAGTGACTCGATTGCCGATCAATGCTCAATCGGCTTTATGTTGTTCAAATGGCCGGTTAAACCCCGAATAGCGCCGAATATCGCCAAATGCAGGTATAATTATAATTACTATGAACCTCGCAGTGGTTTAGATGAGTTTCCGATTCATTACGGCTTGCGCAAAAATTCCCTCATGCCCGTCATGTGCCTTTTTTAGTCCTGAGTTGGCGGTGGGTTGAAAATGGCAGGAACGACATTCTTCATTCTAGCACAGGTCAAATTTCACGCTGCGCGGTGGGTTTATTCGCTAGCAAATTTTCTCTGTGACTGCAGTACTCAAGAAGTATCGATCCCTGACTTACCTCGGTAACCCACCTACATGAATTCAAACCAAATGCGATTTCAGAGAGTAGGTTACATTACACGTATCGCAAAGTAGAAAACACGCCGTCCTTGTCGATCATATGTACGGCACCCGCAGTGTCGTCCACGCAGACTGTATTTAGATTGTACAGCTCAATGGATTCGGGCACCGCGAGGGTGTGGAGGGAAGTACCGTTCGTTTGCGGGTGGTAGCGGACGAGTACGAGACGCGGAAAGTCGTCGACCTCCACGACGACGGTGACATTGAAGCCGCTGTGGTCCGTCCACACAAGCCTCATCGAGACTAGTACCCCGGGAATGCTCTGCGTTGCGCAAGGCCCGTCGAACGCAAGGGGCGAAGCATTTCCATCGTCCGGAGCGTTGGTGAGCGTGTTGGGTAGGAAGGTCAATAGAACAGAGTCCTCGTCGGTGTCCTCGTCCCATTTGAGACGAATAAACACAGCGCTGACACCGTAAAACGGAGTGCTCGGTGTCATGAAGCAGAATGGCATGCTCCCGTCCGCCGAGGGGATTTCGGAGCTGTATATCCCAGACTGGTCGCATCGGTCGGAGTGCAGACTGTTTCGGGAGATGTGCTGGATTTGAGCCACTAACCCGTCTTCCACCACGTTATAAAGATGACCCTTGTAGGTGAGACAGAGCACCATGTCGCGTTTGCTGGAAATCTGATGCGGAATCAGGTCATGAAGTCACTCCACGTTCAGGTTGGGCGACCCACTATGCGAGGGAGTTTCACGACGTTCTCGTAGTCCGGTCGAGAGTGACTCGATGCATCTACAACACCAACCGTGACGATACACGTATCCTGATCGTCGACCACAACAACTGTGCCCACTGCATCTTCCGTAAGAAATATGGACTGAAAAGAGGAGGCGTCCGGGGCCGAAATCTTTGACGAAAAACTGGTGAAATCGACTGCTTTGCCGGAATGATGCTTTATCCTCGCAACGTGCCTGTGTGTGGTGCTAATGAAAATGTCAACTTGACTTGAAGAAGCAGTAGATGCAATAACGCGACGAACAAGGGCAAACTGTTCTGTGTCGTCAAAAAAGCCAGAGAGCATTCACCGCGGGTTTCAGACGGCGCAGAGACGGTACTGACGTGGGATCCCGTTTCGATAGCAGGGAATGGGAAGGGGACAGCCAGTTTGGCGTCCCAGCAGAGAACGTTTCCGGACATGTTCAAAACCAGGATGTCGGTCGCAGGAACATTAAAAATAATTTCCGCGGGTCCAGAGAGAAGCGTAGAAGTCACAGGCTGCGTAATCTGTGGAAAGGGCCGATTCCAGTTTCTCTGGAGCTTCAACCATGAAATGGCGAAGCCTTTGAGTGTCTCCAAGGAATACTGGGACAGATCTGTGTACTGTGGGCATGCAATGGTAGATTTGCTTTGCGTCCTTTCCAAAGTCGAGATCCAAAAGCTGCGTTGGCTCGATAGGGCGTAAAGAGCCGAGCATGTCTAGCAATTTTCAGGTCGCGTGAGTAGTGCAATTACCTTGAACCTGAGACATACCTGGAGCAGAGATATAGGATCTGGTAGTTCCAGGAATTTAATTACTTCCCATATAATGTCCGTGGGGAGGTCGGATAATGGGAGAGGCATTTCGGTAGTGGGAGTAGTAGCTAGAGCACGAACGATGACCTGGATATTCGTTAAAAATGAAGACGTAGAGTAGTTGGCCCTCTGGAATCTGGATCGGACTCACAGTCGCTATTGGAATGAGCGGCGAATCCTTTCGATTCGAGCGGGAAGTACAGAATGTCGCCTTGCCACTAGAAACCGTTTCGCGCAGGCCTGGCTGCTTGGTCGTCCGCGATGGAAAGTACGTAGTCGTGGTCCAAGTTAAGAAAAGGATTGATGTGATGTAAAGTCCGAGTCCGATCATCAACACCGTGGGAACACTCATCCTTGTACTTGTTCCTGATACCACTGCCAATCCACTGCATTTTGAAATACTCGATCCACCTGTTTCCGAAGATACGGGTTTAATTCGCTT
Source organism: Mycena metata (assembly GCA_029378385.1). NCBI lineage: Eukaryota > Fungi > Basidiomycota > Agaricomycetes > Agaricales > Mycenaceae > Mycena > Mycena metata. Next base: position 165,242 of record JARKIB010000229.1, read on the forward strand.
ATAATTTCAAACCCGGTGCGTCTCCCGGCAGCCTGCAATACTTATACCAACTCACCTAGTTGTTCAACTTGTTCCGGCCCATGCTCCAATTTCTCCACAGCTCAGGGTTCAGTACTAGCGGCCCCAGGCACCTTACTAACCGCTCCGAATTCAATGGACTTATCTTTGGGATTTCCTAGGATGCGTTCGGCTGCGAGGGATGCTTTTTGCAGGGTTGGATTTTTTTATTCAGTTGGTTCAATTTGGATTCAATCCCGGCCATAAATTTGGATGCCCTTGATCTGCGAAAGTTGTCTTTCGTGCTATCGTCTGGCGCTAAATGACTGAAACATGCCCGATCGGCATTGCGGAGGGCGATGTTTAGGAGCGCAACCCAGAACATTTCACAACCGCCGTTTTGCATCATTATTTGGACTGCACTTTTTATCTATACGCCTCTGACCCAATCTCAACAAAGAGTAACTCCCGGCGGTTGAAGGAGAATATTGCAAGTAGTTTGCTGTACATTTTTCAACCACCCAACTGCCAGTGGTTCTTGGTTGTTTTTTTCGCCCAGCCTCTGGAAAGCTCTAGTTTGAGCGTGGGTCTTATGAAGAAGCTAGGGACCTTCGTACTACCCTCCACAACTTCCCCGAACCCCCTCCCGCCATGGACAAACGCTCGCGTTCTTGAATTCCCTTATTGGGAATGATCTGATGGGATCAACTCTCTGAAGTTAACAGTCACCGTGGACTGCTGTTGCAGTCTATACTCGCTTGCCCGGCTCCGTTCTGCCTCGCTAACGGTTATCCGCGCATTCTTTATTTCCCTCGCGCTGCGGCTCCCAACTGCGGCTCCCCTTGGTGACTCGATTGCGCTTGAATCACCGTGGACCCAACCTGATTTCACTCCGCCGCTCGGCCTCGTGTAGATGAGTTGATACGTTGGAATGATGACCAGCAGGAACTTTGTGCTCAATTTAGACAATGGAACGATCGTTGGCGCTACTTCCTGCCGTAAAGTATTCACAGTAAATTAGCGCCCACCGGGCGCCTATAGCTGTTACTTCCGTTTGCCCACGAATGACTCACACAAATTGGGATAACTCTAGGCGATAACCCTTCCGCGGAATGGAATCGCCACATGATTATCTTACAGCTCAGTCCTCAAGATTTACTCGGGGAAAACGATCGAGACACATTCGATGGCACCGCCGCTGGAGTCAGAGCAATCTGGTCCCTTTCCGACATATAACAGCATTACAGCATCTGCCTTTTCTTTCTTAAAAGGCGTAGTTTCCATACCGTAGAAGTATCTCCTCACCTCCCAGTCATCCACCGTCATCTGCAGCCAAAATGCCTTCTACCCTCGAGCCCTACACTACCACCTACCGCAGCGCGAGCTCCTTGCCCGAGGAGGTCTGGGATGCGCTCAGATCCAACCCCCAGAACTCGAACTGCGTCCTCCCTATCGCGCTCAAGTCTCTGGCACGAGAGCAGACGCGTGAAACAGCACCGCGCGACCAGTGTTGGATTGTGGTTCGTTCCTTCGGCGCCATCGACTTTGTCCTGTCCGTAACGAATGGCGATCTCGGGACATACCCTGCTTTTGTCTTCACCACACACCCCATCCGTCGCCTTACTCCCGAGTTTCTATTCCCCCGGCTCATTCGCCTCGCGGAGGCATTGCGCGCCGCCGTCCCAATCAAGCGCGTTTACTCCTTCTTCGCGCCCGACGCAGTCACCAAAATGCTCGTCGAGATTTGGTGCTCGTTGACAGGGGTCCAGAGATATCAGGAACCCTACTATCACGCGAAGCTCAGCTACTGCACGAAACGGTCGTTTGTCAACCGCCAGATGACCACCTTCCCCGGCCTCGTGTATGAGCTTCGCCCCGCCGTGGAGAGTGACCTCGAGGGGGTCGCGTCGCTCTGCTACCAGTTCGCCGCCGACTCGGATCCCTTCACCCTCTCTCACGAAAGCGCAATAAAAGAGGCCGCCATCCTCATCCGTAACCAGCAGATCTGGGTGCACGGAATGCGCTTCGATGGCGACGACCACGACGACATTGCGTCGATCGTTGCTTTCACGCGTAACTCGGACAATGTCGCAGCCATCACCAAGGTCTTCACCAATCCCGCTTGGCGCCGACGCGGGTGTGCGGAGCGCCTGGTGCGGCGCGTTTGCAAGCATCTGTTGGCGACAAAACAGAGCGTTGCGCTCTTCGTCGCGCACAACAACCCCGGCGCGACCAAGGTCTACGACCGCGTAGGCTTCCGCGGGTTGGACGGGGGCGCGCCTGTTGAGGGCGTGGATTCGTGGCTGGAAATTGGTCTCGACCGTTCCAAGATTGAGCTCGGGCACTGGTAAATTTCTCGACTCCGATTCGGACTTGTTGTACTTTTTCTTTTGGTCGCAAACGATATTTTCGTAATCCCCCTCAAAAATACGCATACCCTATCAATGTATTACTACCACCTCATCGCTTCTCTCACACCTTAGTTAATTATTGTAGCCCGTAGAAGACAGAACCTGAAATTAAACCTTGACCCCTATTCTTGCCTCTGTGACATCAAATCGTGACTTTGCTGTGCCTTTCTCAATCGCGAACTCGATGCCGCCGCGGCTCTCGATTTTCGACATCCTCCATCGTGGCGTCGTGTATTCTCTCATAGGGATTTCAGGGTGGAGCATATACGTCGGCGTCTCCGGACACAGAGCGCGAAAGGCTGCACTCATGGAAAAGGCCAAGGGTGAGCACCAAGGTCATCGCATTGCGCACAGAAACTAACAGCACTTCCCCGTAGAGGCATGCCATTTTGTCCCTCTATCACAACGTGGCTAAACCTGTTGCACAGCGAATGGCCGCCGCGGAGCAAGAGGAACAGGTAACCACCGATACCATCGTCGAGCCGGCGCAGAACGGGCTGACTGACACGTCCCAGGAGCAAATTGCGCTAGCACGGGCTGCGCAGGGCGTGCTCCCGTCTAAAGGGTCTTCGTGACCGCGGGCCGCATGCGCATGCGTATCTAGCGTACACTGCGCTCGTACGTGCACGACCTCATCGTATGGACCATTCAGTCTGAGCTCGTTCCCGCAACGTAACCATCTCTACAGCAGCGCAACAATTTTAATCCGACCCTATTAAAAAAAAGTAGTCCACTCTGCGGCGCAGGACCACGTTCCCTAGACGGCGCCCACATCGGAGTCTTTCATCTCGACAGCCTTTGTACTTTTTCTGTCCTGCGGATGCGGATGCTGTTGTTGTGGGTGCTGCTGCTATTGTTGTGGGTGCTGCCGCCTGTGCCCGACCTGCGGTATCCACCCGTCATCTACCCTAGTCCATCATACCGGAACTTGAAACTTTTTGCGCTGTTGCAGTCTTCGATTTCGTTAATGTTTCCCTCGATCAAATCTAGACGGATCACGGCCTTCTTGCACTGCACTTCGATGTCGCGTACGGCAGGACAAGAAATTCATAGAAACAAGCGCCTACCCCACATTGCGTCCATCACCCATGGCTCGAAACAGAATTTCGACGAGCTTGTGCCCGTAGATTTCCGCGATGAAGAGCTGTTCTGTTCAACTGCTAACAAGATTGTATTGCCCCACTGCCGAGACCGACGCGCTGTGTGCGACATATCACCTCGAGGCTTGATGTTTCTTCGGGCATTTTCTCGAGACCTCCGAGGGCCCCTTTCACAGGTTGCCATGTCATCTGTCGGCTTGCGCTCGCTCCCGCTTCCATTTACTTTCATGACTCCAGCAGACAGATTTCCGCGAGCTGTTTTGTGGCACTTTTGGAGATCCCCTAACGTTCACACCTTCCATTCCACGGCCTTTTCATCTTGGGGCGCATGATGAGTTTATTCTTTCGTGGCCTCCAGAAATTCAATTTCTGCCCAGGCATTAACTGCTGCAAGGATTAATTCTCGAAATCGCAAATTTGATCGTGCGTCTGGTAGGCAACTCAAGGGATTTCCGAGGACTTTTCTTTTGGGTGACCGGCACGCCGTAATCAGGTCGGGAACCCGCTCAGCTTCCATTTTACTGAATATCTCATGACTCGACCCGAATTTCCACCCAGGGATTTCGGACTCGGTTTTGGGAGGAGATTTCCGCGATAGAGTTGTCACTGCCAACCCAAGCGAGATTAATGCCAATTTCGGGTTCGTCTTGTGTTCGCCGAATTCACAGCCCAGTGGCTTCTGAACCTTTCAATATTCGATGACTCGGAATAATTTCCGCGTTCAACGCGTTTTTCTGGCGAGCGTTTCGCGATGGAAAAGCGTCTGATCGCTGTGCGCGATAATCAGGAGGATTGAAGCCTTCTCGACTTAGCCTCACAGCCCAATTTCCGGCGTTTACTATGTTCACGCAGTTCCGACTTCGAACCTCCGACGTTTATATGCGGCCTGAGAGGTGTGCTGAGACTTCCTTCTGCAATAAGTTAATTTCTTGATTCCGGTTTCGTCGAATTCCTGGCACCCCAAATTTTCTTGAGGTTCACACAGATTCCTAGGCATCCAAAAAGAATCGTCGTCCTGCGCCCGGACCGGAAGAAGTAACTTCGGCGTCTAGGTCGCAATTTCTTTCCTTCAGCTGGAAATTGCATAGCCCGGGCCTGTATTCTCGAATCGCCTACGCCCACATCTAGCGCCCATTTTGGTCGCTCTTCTGGCCGGGAATGCTGTATTCGCCAATGCTTCACTCGAGCGCTAACATACCCGAAAAATTGGACTGACGCCCACCTCACGCTGACGAGGCCGAATAAATCAAACCATGTTCTCCGTGAGAAGTCAACCCATGAAGGTAAGTCGTTTCGGCGGTCCGGTTAATTTTTTTTAGTGTTGTTGAATCTTACTGCGTAGATTTTCAACGTAAATCTTCAAAAGACCGGTGCGCGAATACTTTACCTCTCGATGAAAAACAGGCAGACGATGTGCGATTCGTGAATAGCAGCTTGCTCCGCGTCTGGCCAATGGCAGGAGAATGGCAGCCCGACAAGTACTTAGCTCAGAATGGGCGAGCCCCTAATTCCTTCCAAATCGGGAAATACTTCCGCTCACAGGTTTGTGTCTCAGCTTGGTCAACCCGGTGCGCGGAACAAGGTGCAAAACTCAGCTCACCAAGTCGAAACCTGATATAGGAACATTGTCTTCAAGAGACGCGTCAAGACTCAAGACGTCAAGACCCTTCAAGACCTCAAGATAACAAGCCCTCAAACACTTCAAGGCTTCAAGTCTTTTCTTTCAACTCAAGAAACCCGACAACAAGGTTGAACAAGGCCCCAAAGCGCCTTGTTCAACCTTGTTGTTGGGCTCATCGAGCTCGCTAATACTAAGACCAACATTTGGACGGGAACGTTCCCCTGGTCAGCGACCGCCACAGTCAGAAACGAGCACAAAATTCAGTTTGTCAAGAGCCAAACTTTCGTGCAGATTGAAAGGAAGGCCGCCGTTGTCTTCAACGCTTCAAAACTATCGCCTGGTCCTTGCGAAAATTCGACGCACCTGAGCAAAGTCTACCGCAGCTAACTTAACTATTGGGTGAACTTATGGCAAGTCTGTGCACTGATAAATGCCAGAGGCAATTTCGCGCTCTTTCCAACCCTCGGTCTTCTCGGCTATGTTCGCGAAAGACAAATGGCACCTGTAGCCCATACGAATGTCCGTAACATCTGCTCGCAATTAATTAATCGGTCATCTCGGATTTGGTGCCCTTTTAAATTTCAACCCTCGGTCTTCTCGGCTACGTCGCGTCCAACAACAACCGGAACCTATTCTTCGGACGTCCGAAAAGAATTCTTCGATCCTGGGTGAGTTATATATGCGGTGAGCTATGTCCACGACGTGAAAGTAGCTGACGAGAACAACCTCCCGTCTAGTACTCCTTCGTAATAAACTCGACTCCAATTGCTGTCAGTCTTTCCGAATGAAGGGTTGAAATCAAGCCCAGTCTTACCAACAGATTTGCAGAGCAGAATCCAGCTGCTGCGATTGCTAAACAACGAAGGCATTAAGCTACCATTCCGTGAGCGATCCAATGTGTTTTCCGCAGTCGGGTCTAAAATTCAACCACGCTGAATTTACCACGTCATGACTTCAAGACCAAGTTACGGTATTGGTATAGGTATTGCGCAGCATCGTGCGAGCGTCGAGACGCCAGTTATAATCGGCGACTCGCGGCCGCTACACAAGGTTGGGTAAATCAACGATGTTCTCTGCGCAGTCAACCCGCTTTGTATTGTCAACTTGAAGGCAAGTTCATTTTTCTTGGTGTTCCTCAATTCTCCACTCTCCGTTCCCAAGAAGTCACGCGCGAGTACTTTCCGGTCGCGACACAAAACAGAGGCCACACAGTCCTGTACTTAGATTACTCAACATCACTCGCCCAAATGGGAAGCCCCTATCTCGTTCCGAATCGGGAAATACTTCCGCTATTCGAACGATCACGCACAGGTCTCAGCTTGGTCAACCCGTTGCGCGGAACAAGGTGCAAAACTCAGCTCATCAGGTCTGAACCCGAATTAGGAATATTGTCTTCAAGGACGAAGTCAAGACCTCAAGAACATCAAGTTCAAGACGTCAAGATTCAAGCGTCAAGACCCTTCAAGACTTCAAGAGTCAAGTCGTCGAGACCGTGAACCCAACCAGTATTTTGATTTCTTGTACTTGATATTGTTGGAGGCGAAGGCTGTTCTCGCAGGTGCTCAAACGGTAAAGGAGAATGGTATCCGTAGCATACATCTGACGCATGTATGTAGTACGGACCCCGGCTGTTTCTTAACGGGACCGCGCCGGTAATCTACCTACCTACCTACCTTCAAGACTTCAAGACCTCAAGACTTCAAGCTTCAAGACTTCAAGCTTCAAGACTTCAAGCTTCAAAACTTCAAGAACCTTCAAAAACCTTCAAAACTTCAAGAACCTTCAAGACTTCAAAATTCAAACTTCAAGACTGCAAGACCCTTCAAGACCGCAAGACTTCAAGAGCCTTCAAGATTTTGAGATTCAAGACCCTGCAAGTTTTCAAGACGTCAAGATCACGCAAAACTTCAAGCTCCAAGGCCACGAGGCTCCCAATTCGCGATCGAGCTCCAAAATCAGCAGCAGGGTTGCGTTGTTGAACCTTGTTGCTGGGCTTGTCAAAATCCGAAGTAGATATTACCGATGAGGAGAGCACTCATTCACCAAGGGCCTGATTCTGGCTCGGAAGACCATGCCCTTTGCCTTGTTTCCGAGACAATTTAGCTTGGCTCTCGGGTCAACTTGGGAGAGAACAATGTGTGCACGGTCCTCAAGGAGCACTCGCTGGCCGTGGTCCAAATAGAGATGGCAGCCATAGTTTCGCGTATCGAGTCGAGATCGAGCCAGCCCTTCCGTCGCCTATACATCGGTCACTGTCATGGCCGAGCTGCGGTAGTTAATTGTTTATCCTAGTAGAAATTCTCCGGCACCACTTCGACCTTCGGGCTTCTCGGCGTTCGCGTCCCAAACGAGATATGGAACGAACCGCCTTAGAAAGCATTCTCTAATTTCGTGAGGGTCAGAGCAAGCACGCACGACGGGATTGAATCGCGCATTAGTACCCATGTCTCCGAACATCTGTCGGCAAGGCTGCTGCGATTGTGGTTGACGGTGTTTACCGACTCGAACGCCTCCCGCGTCTCTTGAAATAGACACCACGATTGTTCAGCGTTGTGTTCAAGTTTAATAAGGATTATATGGATGTGTGTAAGTCTTGGTGATTTCCCGCAGCCTATTCTAAAAATTCAACCACAAGTTGGTCAGCGGGTTGAATTTACCACGTCAAGCTCAGTCAACCCTCACGAATTGAACGGCATTGGCACTGACGCCGACGGTGCGCAGTGTTGGGTGGGGCCCGTCGGACGCCAATTGCAGGTGATCGGGTTGGGAACTGCCAGTCCTAACGTCCGTCGGAACCGTCAAGATGGGTGGTTGAAATTCAAAGAAGGTTGAAAAACCCAACTAAGGATATAGTGGTGCAGTGGAACCGGTGCACGCGTCTGGGGTCGGTCAGGAAGTCGTCAATCATGCGTGCTCGTCAAAAGTTGCGTTTGAAGCGGTTCGGAGTCGCGAAAAACTCGGATGTCGGATCAATTAAACCACATTTGATTCCGTCCGCTTCGGCGCGGGGCGTGGATCCTTTAATTGAACTGTCGTCGTTCAATTGAGGGTCTGGGTCTCCGTCTCCACCCCGCTGAGTCCGATAACATCCGGATCGTTTACACCCAGCCGTGAAAGGAAGGAAGAACGTTAACCCGAATGGAATTTCTGTTGGTCCAGGGGTAACGTCGGCCAGAACAGAATGTCAGCTGTTTGTTGTGGGCGTACCGTCACACGAAGTCGTTCAGAAAGAATGTCAGCTGCTGTTGTGGGCGCACGAGTTGAACCCGGCGCGAGCGCGAAATAATAAAATAAAATAAGCGGTACCACCGCAACAAATACCTACACAGCTAGTTATTCGTAGCACAGGGGATGCCCTTGTATTTCGGGTCTCCAGGCGGCAAGGGAATGTTGTCGCCACAACGCCGACTTTGTTCTGATTCTGGAACGCACGTGATTGCCTCGCGGTAGCAGCACTGCCACCAGAGCCGGAAATGAACAATGGCGGGCGCGGCTAACAAATCCAGCCAACCAACTGCGTTTGTCTTGTCTTTAACCACCACGACTGCTGGGCTTTCTTTGCCTTTCCCCCTTGCCTTTGCCTTGCCTTTCCCTCGTTTGTCTAGGGCATAGTCTTTGTTCAAGATACACAAGGCGCACTATATGATCCGCCGCATGGCTGATAGACTCGGGCATTTGGGGCAGCACACCCACAACAGTAATAACAAGAGGGACGAGGATGCGTTCGATCCTGGTCTGCCTATGCCGATCGGGGGGGCACCGAGTCCGACGGGCGTCTCGGCGTTCCTCTCCGCTTCGGGGCATGGGCACGGCGTGTACGACCACCGCGGCTCGATCTCGACGCAGGCGACGAGCGTGAGCGAGTGGAGTAGCAGTGCGGATAATAGCAGTCATGCCAACCTCCATAATCAGCTGAAGAGGGTCGACTCGGATATGGATATGGTCGTCGAGGAAGATGCGGATGCGCTGGGGCGGCTGCAGGTGCAGCAGCGCCCGAAGCTGGTCCGGCGGCCGCGGGGGGTGTATCGGCTGAGTGATTTTATCTTCCAAAGGACGTTGGGGACGGGCAGTTTTGGGAGGGTGCATTTGGGTTCGTTTCTTCTTTCCTTTCACGCACTCTTACTAACTACGCGCGCGTTTTTCAGTTCGCAGTAAACACAACCTACGTTTCTACGCGATCAAGGTGCTCAACAAGGATCGCGTCGTAAAGATGAAGCAGGTCGAGCACACGAACAACGAGCAGCGCATGCTCGAGTGCGTGCAGCACCCCTTTATCATCAACCTCTGGGGGTACTTCCAGGACACCGCGAATCTGTACATGGTTATGGATTTCGTGCCCGGGGGCGAGCTGTTTACCCTTCTGCGCCGGTCTAACGTATGTGCCTACTTTTTCGTAAGGAGGAAATAAATGCTGATTATTATTTTTATAGCGCTTCCCGGACCCGGTAGCAAAGTTCTACGCCGCAGAGGTGGGGCTGGCCCTGAATCACCTGCATGGGCTGGGGATCATCTACCGCGATTTGAAGCCCGAGAACGTGCTGCTTAATGCGGACGGGCATATCAAAGTAGCGGATTTCGGGTTCGCGAAGGCGGTGGACACGACGACGTGGACGCTGTGTGGGACGCCGGATTATTTGGCGCCGGAGGTCAGTCCTTCTTCCCCTATTCAATTTAATGTGGAACTGACGACGCACACAGGTCATCGGGCAACAACGATACAACAAATCCGTCGACTGGTACGCCCTCGGCATCCTCATCTACGAGATGCTCTTCGGCCTGCCGCCGTACCACCAAACCGAGCAGAACCACCTCGTCCTGTACGACCGCATCCAAGCCGGCCCCTCCAAGGTCGCCTTCCCGCCCGCGGCGTTCTCCGATGGCGCGCGCGACCTCATCATGAAGCTCATGGAGACCGACCCGTCGAAGCGGTACGGGAACATGCGTCATGGGGCAGGGGATGTGTTTGCGCATGCGTGGTTCCGGGAGGTGGATTGGGCAAGGCTGGAGGGGAGGGAGATTACGGCGCCGTATTTGCCGCGGATTAACGGAGACGGGGATGCGAGTGCGTTTGAGCGGTATCCGGAGGAGGGGGGCGCGGAGGGGTATGGAATGGTCACGGAGGATCAGAATGGGGCGCTGTTTCCGGATTTCGAGTATACCGGGACGAGCTAACGACCACGACGACCACGACTGAACGACAACAAAAAAGGACGCACCCGGATAATGACTTTCATCACCAAAAGGGCTTTGGGATGGATGTATGTGGCTGGACCATGGTTGGGCGGGCGGACGACGACTTGTACGCAAGAGGATGAAGGATTACGAACTCGATTTTTCTTATGGCTGTTTATCGACGAGCTGCTATTTGGGCGGCTTTTGTACGCGACTGGTAGATGTACTATTGTACCAGGACCTAGACTGAATGTTATATTCTGTCCCCCGTTCTCCTTCTGCACCACTGGATTATTTTGCCCCCTATCCTCGCAAGCCACCCCGTTATTTGGTCCCCCAAACAAACCACCCATCATCGCGGCCCGCCAAAATAATGAGCGTAAACGCCTCTCCTCCGCCCCCCACCTCCGCGCTCGCTGCGCACACGCTCGACAACCCACACCGCCGTGTGCGTGGGTAGAACGGCGTCTGGGACGTGCAAGAATCGGGTCGGGAGGTGCCGGATTTGTTCAGCAGCGTCAAATTGGGGCTTGAAGTTGGGTGTAATTGGGAAGAAAGCTTGGGATGTCGACGAGGAAGACGAGGGCTGGTGCGGTTGGGGGTGGGCAGGAGGACAAGAAGGAAGAGGAGGAGGAAGGGCAGCAGAGTACCAGCAACGGCAAAAGCAAGGACAAGGGCAAGGGCAAAGCCAAGTCCACCTCGAAGACTGCGGTGGTGACGCCCGCGAAGATAGAGGCGGAGCGTAGTGCCCTTTTGTCGGAGAAGCAGACGGAGCTGGCTGCGGTGTTGGATAGACACGATGATTTGGTGCGTCTTACCTGTATTTTATTATTTCTATGCAAGCTCACTCGCGCCCGAGCAGATACGCGAAAAGTTTCATATGGAGACGTTCCTCATGATGGTCGACTATAATCCAGAGGTGCGCTTTCCTTGTCTTTATGTCTTCCAAATTTCTTTCGTTTGTTTCGCTTACCGCTTTGCTTCTTGCTTCTTACCACCTCGCTTATACCTTATACTCACTTACCTATTTACGCAGGTCGCGAAACAAGACGACTCAAAGGTCTTTCAGGACGTGCGTCCCCTTCATTTTCTTTATTTTATTCTTTTCTTTTCTTCGCGTCGCGTCTGAAAAAATTCAATTCGCATACAGTACAAATCGAAATACGATCTCCTCGAAACCGCCACCCCCGCCTCGAGCTCGATGAGCCCACGCAAGACGCGCTCGGCGCATGCGAGCGCGGCTGCCGCGATCGCTGCGCAGCCAGTGGCTGGCCCGTCCAACTCCAACTCGAGCGCAGGCCCATCCGCGTCGCCCGCGAAATCCCCCAAAAAGACGGCCAACGCGAATTCGCGGATCATCGTCGTGAAACCGAAACCGAAACCCAAGCCCGAGGTCAAGACGAAAAGCGCGTCTGGTTCGGTTTCTGCGCCCGTCGCGATTGGGAGTCGGTCGTCGTCGCGTACCAGCAAGGGGAAGGGGAAGGAACGCGCCGAGCCCGTACCTGTGCCTGAGGACGCGCCGCAAGAAGTGGATGAGGGAAGAGGAGAGGCAGAACCGGAATCGATATCGGTGGGGCTGGCGAGAGCGCGTGGAAGGGCGGGTACGAGTGCGAGTGCGAGTGTGAATGGTGCGAGTGCGAGTGGGACGACGCGACATTTGCGGAAGAGACCGGGGGCCGCGTCACCACCACCACCACCGTCCGCGAGTGCAAATGGCAGCGCACCAGCCGGGGAAGTGGAGCCGCCGCGCAAGAAGCGGAAGGTGGAGGCGGTCGATGGTGATGGGGTTGCTTCTGCCTCCGCTGTGGCTGTGAGTACAGGTGCGGGTGCAGATAAGAGCGCGACCTCGGCGTCGGCGCCGGTACGTGTCCTCCGCGGCGGGCGGGGCGCGCCGGTGCGGTCGGAGTTGAAGAGCAAGGCGAAAGCGAAGGCGGGTGTGGGGGTGGAGACGCCGCTGCTGCCGACGGTGCCTGCAAATGCAAACGTTGATACTACGGCAAATGGTGCGGCAAACGGGGTAGGCAGCAAGTCAATTACAGCTACAGCGCCGTCAGTAGGACGCGTGATGCCGCATCGGAGCGCGGCGCATAGACCGCAGGTACGCGTCTTGCGTCCATCATTTCTGCGTGTTTCACTTATTTTTTGCAGGTGAGCGCGCCCCTCCCGCACCGGCGCTCCCAAAATCCCGCCGCCATCGCTTCCTCGTCTGCTTCTGCTTCCACCTCTGCCTTACCACCTTCCGCCACCACCAACACAAAGGGAAAGTCAAAGGCAACCACCACCACCACCACCACTTCGACTCCGAATCCAAATCCAAGTACCACTACTAGCACCAGGAAAACGAGAACAAAACCAGCCCCACCCCCAGCTCCAGCTACTCCAAATGCGAAAACAAGAACAAACGCACCCTCCGCGCCTCCCACACCTTCGAACATCAAGCGCATCCACCTCCTTGTGCGCCGCCCCCCGCCGAAGCACCTCTCGCACCCCGCGCAGCGGCCGCCCGCGCCGAGATTTGGATCGTCCGTGGGGAGGGCGTTGGGGAGTTGGGTTGTGCTGCCGGATGGGGGGGAGTATGCGGTTGAGAACGCGGCTGTGTCGCCGATTGCGCCGAGTTCGAGTTTGGGGGTGGTGAACGGTGCTGCGGGTGGTCTTGGGCCGAATGGGGGTGTGGGTGCAGCTGCAGGAGGAGCAGGAGCAGACCCAAGCACAAGCACAGGCACGGGCACGGGTAATGCAGCCCTGGCACGACGCGCATACGACGAGGCGGTCCTTTGGGAGCGCGTCGAGGCGATGAAGCGCGCGGGGCAGTGGTTTGGGTCGGATGTGTTTGATTCGTTCCGCGCGGAGGGCAGCGGCCAGGCGAACGCGAATGTCAATGTCAACACGAACGCCAACGACGCCGTAGCCGCAGGGATGAATGGGGCGAATGGGGCCGACGCGTCTGGTTCTGCTTCCGTTTCGTTCGCGCCCTTGCCTTCCGCCGCCGCCGCCGCTGGTACTTCAACCGCCACCGCGCCTCGCGGCCTCAACGCACCGCCCACGGACGCCTGGGCCGCCGTCGTGCGCGCTGTCATTGCGCACGGGCGGCGCGCGCGCAGCAACACCAACGCTTCTTCCGCCTCTGCGTCCGCCTCGCAAAACTACGCCAAGCGCACGGCGAAAAGCCGCGGTGCGCTCATTGCGGCGCAGGTCGCGTCGAAGATACAGGGGTACTGGGACGGGGAGGCGGCGAAGGTGGAAAAGGGAAGGGTCGTTGAGGAGAGGCGGTTGAGGGGGGTTGCGAAGAGTGTTGGGAAGCTTGTGTTGGGGGAGTGGAAGAAGGCTGTTTGGGTGGGTGTTTCTTTCCTCTTGTTTTCTTCTCGTTCTCTGCCTTCCCTCTCATTCTCCTCTTTTTCGTTTGATTATCAACCGACGCTAATTTATTTTATTTCGTACAGCACATCCGCGAACAACAGCGCTTGAAGCATGAAGCGGAGGAGCTGAAGCGCGGGCACGAGCACCTCGATGCTATATTGGACCAGTCGGGGCATATTTTGGACGTGCAGCAGGGGGATTTGACGCGCGGGGATGGATACGCGGGGCGGAGGAGTCGGTCGAGTAGTGTTAGTGTTTCGGGGAGGATTATGGAGTGGGGGGAAGAGGAGGACGAAGATGAAGAGGATGATGAAGAGCAGGAGGGGGACACGGGCGAGCAGGAAGGCGAAGAGGGTGAGCAGGAAGATGCGGTCGAGGGTGACGGAGAAGAAGGCACAGAGGACGTCGTTATGAAGCCGCCAGAAGCAGAGGAGGAGGAGGGAGAGGGAGACGATTCCATCAGCCGCACCACGAAATCAGAGGCAGGCGACGACGAGGAGGAAGACCCGTCAACTTCGGCTTTGGGGTTGCTTGGGGATTACGCCGCCGAGCCGCAGACACCTGGCAGCACCACGTCGGCGCTACCGGATCCGTCTACGCCTGCTTCGGAGTCGCTGGCGGATCGGTCCTTGGAGCAGTCCGTGCGGGACGACATGGAAGAAGATGAGGAGGAGGACGACGCGGCCGTGGAGGACATGATGCGCGCGCAGGTGTTTAGTTCTCCCATCCAGCCACGGCGCGCGCGAGAGTCGACGGAAGGTGTTGATGAAGACCAGGATCTTGCGACTCCGGACGATCAGGATACCGATGCCGTCGATCGAGATCCCTCTCAGCCTCCGTCGACGAGAGCAGGTTCACAAACACCGGCTGAGGAATCCACGGCTGCATTGGTGGACCTTTCCCCCTCTGTTGCGCCTGACGATGTCCTTGTTACTGTACCCACCGATCCTGCCGACCCCGTTGATTCACAGCCTGCAGCACGAAAGGAGGAAGAGGAAGAAGACACCGACGTTGACCAGTCGGAGGACGACCGACCGTCGACACCCGAGATACCCGCGTACCTGCTACCATACGCCGTCGCGCCCGTCGAGTGGGACGCGACCAAACGCGTCACTCCTCCGCTTCTCCTGCGCGGTTTTCTGCGCCCGTATCAGCAGTCGGGGCTCGAGTGGCTTGCTAGTCTCCATCTTAACAATCTAAATGGAATATTAGCGGACGAGATGGGTCTTGGGTTCGTTGACCGTCTCCATTTTTTTCTTCACGCTGACACCTTGTCGTTTTTGCAGAAAAACGATTCAAACAATTGCACTCTTGGCGCATCTCGCTTGTGATCGAGGTATCTGGGGTCCTCATCTAATCGTGATTTTCCCTTTTTCTTGATTTCAAATTCTCTCTTGCTGATACCGAGGGTAGATCGTTCCGACGAGCGTGCTCCTGAACTGGGAGATGGAGTTCAAAAAGTTTCTTCCAGGGTTCAAAGTCCTGAGTTATCACGGGAGTACGAAACGGCGGAAAGACCTGCGGCAGGGCTGGAACGAGCGGCATCATTTCAATGTCTGCATCACTTCGTACACGCTCGCGAGCCGGGACGCCATTATTTTCAAGCGCAAGCCGTGGTATTATATGATCCTTGACGAGGCGCATATGATCAAGAACTTCAAGTCGCAGCGGTGGAACACCCTGCTGATGTTTCGTTCGTTTCGGCGGCTGCTTTTAACCGGGACGCCGCTGCAGAATAACCTTACCGAGCTGTGGGCGCTGCTGCAGTTTTTGATGTCCGGCTCCGACTTTGTGAATCTCAAGGAATTCGGGGAGTGGTTCTCGAGTGGGTTTCCTCTCGTTCTGACTTTATAGAAGCTCATTTATCTTTTAGACCCGCTGGAAAGGGCGATCGAAGCGGGAAGCGCGCTGGACGAGGATACGATGCAGCGGGTTACGAAGCTGCATACCGTTCTGCGGCCGTACCTTCTCCGGCGGCTCAAGCGCGACGTCGAGAAGGAGCTCCCCAGCAAGTACGAGCACCTGGTGCTTTGCCCCCTTTCCAAACGCCAGCGCTTCCTATACGACGAGTTCATGTCGAGAGCGCACACGCGCGACGCACTCCAATCCGGTGTCTATCAGAAAATCGCCAATATCCTGATGCAGCTGCGCAAAGTCTGCAACCATCCCGACCTGTTCGAGGTTCGGCCCATCGTCACGTCTTTCGCGATCGAGCGCTCTGCCGTCGCGGACTTTGAGATCAAGGAGCTGCTCCTCCGGCGGCGGTTGCAGAACGACGAGGAAGAAACGGTCAACTTGGATCTGTTTGGGTTCCGGTTCATCGACCGGCAAGGGAGCTCTCTCCTCGCTGCTTTGGAGACGCGACGGCTGGACGGGACCACTTGTCTTCCATTTATTTCGGAGATCCCTGGCGTTGCCCCGCCGAAAGACACGCGTACCATCGCCGGCTTCCGCGCTTACTCTGCGTACCAACAGCGGGCCGCGACCATTTCCCGCTGGGCCCACATTGGATATCTGAATCGCCTGCGCTGCAATTCGTTCCCTATCTACAGCTCCGAGACGCTCAGCGTCGTACAACAATTGCACCACCCACTCCTTCCCCTTTCGGCGGTCGACACACGCTCGCAGTACCTCGACTCGGTGTATCTCGTCAACGCTGCGATCAAGTCGTACGCCACGCGCGCGGACGAGATGGCCGGTGTCGTGGACCGGTTCGCGTTCGTCACACCCGCCGTCATTGCGCGCGACCTCCCACGCATCGCGCTCGCCGGGCACGCCGATCTTCCCACTCCGCCCGGCTTCGACGACGTACTCCACCGCGCCTCCGTCAAGCTGCAGATCGCCTTCCCCGACCCGTCGCTCCTCCAATACGACTGCGGCAAGCTCCAACAACTCACAGAGCTGCTGCGCGAGAAGAAGGCGGGCGGGCACCGGATCTTGATCTTCACGCAAATGACCAAGATCCTCGATATCCTCGAGATTTACCTCAATTTCCACGGGTACCTCTACCTGCGACTCGACGGTGCGACGCGGATCGAAGATCGACAGTATATTACGGAACGCTTCAATGCCGACCCACGGGTGTTTTGCTTCATCGCGTCGTCCCGGTCTGGGGGCGTGGGTATCAAGTGCGTGTGTTCGCTGCGTTCTGTTCTTAACTCTAACTGCGGCTTCCTTCCCCAGCCTGACGGGTGCAGACACGGTAGTCTTCTATGATAGCGACTTTAATCCGCAGATGGATCGACAGTGCGAAGATCGGTCCGTTTTTCCTTTTTTTCACATTCTCCTTATCTGTCCGCTGACAAACAAACACTCCTTAGGGCCCACCGAATCGGCCAAATCCGCGACGTGCACATCTACCGCTTCGTCTCGCAACACACCGTCGAGGAGGCGATGCTGCGCAAAGCGAACCAGAAGCGGTCGCTCGACGATCTGGTCATCCAGAAGGGCGAGTTTGACTGGCGGTCACTATTTGGGGAGGACAGTGCGTTGTTGACGCGCGCGCTGGGGGAGTTTGAGGATCGGGAGGATGCGCATGCGGCGGCGGTGGCGGCGCGCGAGGAGGTGGTGCTTGAGGGGCAGGATAAGGCGGATTTTTTGGATCCCGCAGATGGGGAGCCGGGGGCGACGGGCGTTGGGGCGACTGGGATGGCACCCGCTGCTGCTGGGGATCCGGGACCGGTGACGAACGGCGTCGTCGACGAGCCGGAGCCAGAGGAGCCAGAGCCGGAAGAGGAGGGCGGCACCGTCGCGGACTACATGATCGCGTTCGTCCAACGGGACCCCGAGTACTTCCGCGAGTGGAAGCTATAGTGTCTTGTGTTTTATTTTGGTACTGTTTCTGTTTCTTTCTATTTCTTGCTATCTCTGTTGTTCTTCTCCTGGTTTCTTCATCTTGTTGCTACCCACAAACCCAACTCATCATCTGTACCCTTACCCACTGTGTGTAGTTAGAGCGCCAAAATATGTGATTCTATGTTGTATGTAGCGTAGCGTAGCTTTAATCTGGTATCATATGCTATCGGTATTCGGTATCTGTAATGTTGCAAGAAAAAGTGGTGGTGTTTGGGTGAGTGATATAATGCATGCAAAGGTGCTTGGCTCGGGTGACCAAGAAAAAAGGGGGGCGGCGGCTTGAAGTACATAGCATAAAAAAATTATTCTTGTTCTTGTTCTCCTCGTTTTCGTATCGGTCCATTGCGTGTCGGCGCGTCACCTCACCGCTGCAAAAACAAAACACATTAGCATGAAAACCTCAAAGAAAAGGGAGGAGACCCGTACGTATGTCCCAATTGATACCTTTCAGATTCGCCAGAACACGAGCCATGGTTAGAATATGCGGCTCGAGCATCGCATCGAGCTCGGCGTAGTTTGTTGGCACGGGCGCTTCGAGGGCGGGGTTGGCGCGTGCGTCGTCGAGGGAGCGCTTGATCGATTGGAGGGCGCGCGTGCCGAATGAGGGGGGCGTGGGGGGTGGTGGCGGTGTTGGGGGCTGGAGTGCGCGTAGAGTTGCAGAGTTGTTATTGTCAAGAGCAAGATCGATCGATCGATATCGAGGACAAAAAAAGATCGAGGACAAAAAAAGAACATAGGAGGAAAAAAGAAAAGAGGTTCAGTTAGTTACATTGCATGCTCAGGCGAGAGCAGGGAGGCTTACAGCGGTTGCGAACGACGAATTATTGGAAGACATGTTGGAGAAGAATGGGAAGGCGGTCGATGCCATCGAGGAAGACGAAGAGGCGGCGGACATGGCGGACGTGGAGGTGGAGGTGGAGGCGGGAGGTAGGGTGACGTGCATGAACGCGACGGGCGACGACGCGGGCTCGGATTTGAGTGCGAGGGACGCGGCGCGCGAGGAGGCGGGCGTGGGGAGGCGCGGGTACGGGTGGTAGCGCACCGCACCCGGGTACGCGCTCGTGCTCCCCGCGCGGCCCGTCGACACTGAGCTTGACGGCCCCGCCGACGCCGACGAGGCTGACTCGGGGAAGAACGGCTCGGGGGACGTCGTGTCGCTCGGCGTCGGGAGCGACTGGTGCGCATACGCGTACGCGGAAGACGACGACGCGGCGGCCGTGTCGATGCGCAACGGCGGCGGCGGCGGAGGGCGGAGTAAGGGCGGAAGGGGAAGGTTATTTTCTTGCGCCTCGCGGTCGTGGATCCATTGCTCGATGTCGACCTTGTCCGCGCCTTCCCAACTGGCGGAGTTGATCCACGATTGGTAGAGGCCTGCGCGAAGATGTGGCTCGGCGTGCTTCCAGCAGGCGTTGAGGTCCACGATGTCCTTGTCGGTGAGCGAGGGCCAGCGCGCTGGGGCGTCGGGTCAATGAAGTTGAAACAAAGAAAATTGTATGCACTTACGGTTCGGCGGGGGCTCTTGTGGTGCTGGTTTCGTGGACGCCGCTTTCTTCTCTGCACAGTGGCGTCGTTTAAACCAACCGTTGATCGAATGGAGGGTGTTTAGGCCGGCTTCGCCAGGAAGTGCCTGCACAAAGAAAGACTTGGCTTGGTTGACTGTAAAAGCTCAGAACTACTGTTACTGACATTAATTTTGTCAAACAGCTCTTGGAACTGCTCCTTGGTCGGCCGCTGTGTCGTCTTGTAGTATTCTGCATGAGTGTGTGTGAGCTCGGCGCTGTTGTTGACGCGTGTTTACGCGTCTACGACGCGTCGCCTAATTACTTGCCTTTGAGTGTGTCGACGACCTGCTTGGACACACGTTGCTTTCGTTTTGCAAGGGCCGGCGTGGTAGTGGATGTGCTACCATTGTCTGGCAGGAGAGTTGCAGTTGGGGGAAGAGACATGGGGGTAAAGAAGGAAGCCTTCTGAAGCGAGATTTTTTTCCCGCCTGGCTATATATTTGGCAGGAGCTCTTTGTGCATGGGAATCTCAGATCTCTGGTCTGTCGTCCCCCTGGGACTAGCGCTCTCGCGCGAATTGATTTTTGGAGGTAGAAGATAGATTTTCGTGCGAAAGATGACGCGGGGGATCGGCAAGGAGGTCAAAGCGCGGACTCGAAAAATTCGGCAAAATTCCCCCAAAATCGCAATAAATTCAGGGAAAGTTGCACTAGCCTCAAACCACCTTCCAATGCCTCCTCTCGCGATTTCACGTCGACGGGACGAACACAAGTGTACGAAGAAATACGGCATCGAGAACATTCTGGTGACTTTGGCGGAAAAAAGACAGACAATTCCGCAAAATCCACCCCAACATTGCAATCACGACGATCGCGAGTGCTCGAGGTCCCGAGCCCCTGTTTTTTGAATTGGTTAACCCCATTTCGCGGCCGTACGCGTCACCTGGCGACCGATTGGCGGCGCCATGCTTGTTTGTCTTCAATGTCTTGCTTCGATCGCGCCGTTTTCGGTCGGGACAAAGGTCTTATGGCGCGCAAAGGCCTTTGGACGACTCATTTTGGTGCAAGACAAAGCAGAGACATTTTTCTGAGACATTTTTTGTGTAAGGATGACAATAAAGGGAAGGTACAAACAAGGCTAAGAGTTAACCCTCCTTCCATTGCAATCTATCAGAAGAAGGCATAGCTAGGGGTGTTTCAGGTGCTTCCAACCAATGGGAACGGGACATGTGGTGTGTTTTCTGTGCCTGAGCACATGGGTAGGGTCTCCTTTCTCTCTCTTATAAAAGGGAGATAAGGAGAAGGAGAAGAGCAGCATTTGGCCTTAGTTGAAGGAAGACAAGAGCAGCATGAGGCAGGGACAATTTTTTTAAGAGCAGCATAAGGCCAGGACCCTTCAAGGATGTCCTTGTTCTTGGAGAGTTGCATAACCATTGGTTTGGCAGTGAGGCCTCTGGATTGGGTTGCATGCAACTTGCAGTAAGCTTCCCAGCAAGCCTCCTCTAGCTTCGGGCGGGCTTCGTCTTGAAGGTCAAGGTGAAAGAGAGTGGTTACCGGCCCCGTGGCGTCGTTTCATCGATTAAGTCCTCCATCACTTCGTACTCTGTATGGCTGCCAAAAAGCCTCGAGGCTCCAGTACCGCTGCGTTGGCCTTTTGTAATGAAAACGAGGCAGACCATCGATGTCGATAAGAGGGTAAGCAAGAGCGAAGTCGTGGCGGAAGTCGAGACGATGGAAGGAAGTGAAAAGGAAGACGACGGATTGATTGCGCGGTTGCGGACCTGCGATTGCAAGTCAACCGCATTTGGGTGATGATGGAGTTACGTACAGGACCGGTAGTCGGTGAAGTTGGTTAGCCGTCCCGTCTCACGCCTTGCTTCCTTCCTCACCTTGCCTGTGCGTTTGTCAAGATTTTCCGCTAACATTTTTTTTGACGGCGAAAGAGCGGGATAAACGTCTGTCTGCGGGCCAAGAACCGCAACAAGCTCAAGATGCGGCGTTACCAGCTTGCTTGTCCGCCTCCAACGAATCACAACAACGAACAAAGAACGAACAAGGAAAGGCGCAAACGGACACCCGTCCCGCACCAGGATATTCAAGACGCGGAATCGGGTGTTTTGACTGCCCATCAAGGATGACGCCGCCCCTATCCCCACACCAAGCGGCCCAGCTCCTTTCCGCGCAGATTCACATGTTAACGCCCTTTTAATACGCACGGGCCAAACCCTATATTCAACTGGAACTTGGACTATACCCTGGGCTTGAATTCGTATACCACCACTGCCGACAACAACGCGAACGCGAACGACGAAGAGGCCAACACACGCCAACGCCGAGAGTCTAGGAGAACACGAAAGTAGAACGCAAGACTAGAACGACGGAAGTACGAATTGAAGCATGTCGCGCTCGGGGAACAAGAAACCTGTTGGGTTCGCGACACATATTGCGGCGGGCGGGATTGCTGGGGGATGTGAAGCGGTAAGCCGTCGTCCACTGCTTGGTGTTCAACTGATTGAGTGGCGGGTTCGTATAGCTCGTGTGCCAGCCGCTCGACACAATCAAGGTGCGGATGCAGCTATCCAAGTCGGGGCGCGCGCCGGGGGTACGTCCGCGTTCTTTCATCTTCATCTAGCGTTTATGTTAACGACTACGCGCAGACAAAAGCGCGCGGCTTCCTCGCCACCGGCAGCATGATCGTCCGCCGCGAAACGCCCCTCGCGCTCTACAAAGGCCTCGGCGCCGTCCTCTCCGGCATCGTCCCCAAAATGGCCATCCGCTTCGCCTCGTTCGAGCAGTACAAGTCCCTCCTCGCCTCCCGCAGCACCAACACCACCTCCACCGCGGGCATCTTCCTCGCCGGACTGGGCGCGGGCACGACGGAGGCGGTGTGCGTGGTGACGCCGATGGAGGTGGTGAAGATCCGGCTGCAGGCGCAGATGCACTCGCTCGCGGACCCGCTGGAGACGCCGCGGTATCGGAATGCGGGGCATGCGGTGTATACGATTGTGAGGGAGGAGGGCGTGGCGACGCTGTATCGCGGGGTGTCGTTGACGGCGCTGAGGCAGGCGACGAATCAGGGTGGGTTACTTTTTCTTTCCTTCTCGACGCGTCGATTTGACTAACGCAACGCAGGCGCAAACTTCACGGCCTACCAAGAGATCAAAAAATTCGCACATAGGATGCAGCCGGACCTCGTCGAGCTGCCGTCGTACCAGCACATGCTCATCGGTCTCATCTCCGGCGCGATGGGTCCGTTCTCCAACGCGCCGATTGATACCATTAAGACGCGTGAGTTGCGTTTTTTTCCAATCGCCACCACTCCCTCCTTGTATGGCCGCGTCAACCTGTATACTCACCACCCCGCAGGCCTCCAACGCGCTACCGCCACGCCGAACACCTCCGCCTTTGAGCGTATCGCCTCGATCGCGCGCGCGATGTG
Source organism: Mycena metata (assembly GCA_029378385.1). Classification (NCBI taxonomy): domain Eukaryota; kingdom Fungi; phylum Basidiomycota; class Agaricomycetes; order Agaricales; family Mycenaceae; genus Mycena; species Mycena metata. The sequence continues at coordinate 187,695 of JARKIB010000229.1, forward strand.
GCGCGAAGAGGGCATGGCGAGCTTTTATAAGGGGATTACGCCGAGGGTCCTGAGGGTTGCGCCGGGGCAGGTGAGCGTTTTTTTCGGGTTTGGTTTCGTGGATTCCGTTCTATTGTCCTGTTTCGAGGAGCGCAGCGGTCTCGGCTATTTTCGGGATGATGCGTCGGCTCTCATCGGGACGATGCCAAGTGCCTCTCTTGTCTTTCTCCTTTGTCGTTGTTGTGGATGTACGGATCCTGGCCGACGCGTTTGTCTACAGGCGATTGTGTTTGCCGTGTACGAGCGCGTGAGCGCCATTATGGAGAGAATTCAACCGCGGGTAAGGGAGGATGATGGGTATTCGGAGTAGGGTGCGACGTCGACCTGGGTTATTCTGCGCGTTTGGTTAGTCTTTAGTGTGTAGAGAGAGAGAGGCGGATTTGGGAAGGGGTGTAATACGAAAGCAGAGTACGGAGAGCAAGGACAATAGAATATGGTACGGGTACGATTGCTAATTTTTTATTTTTATTTGTAAGCTTAAGTGGTGGGTGGATCGACCTCGAGAAGTAAAGAGGATGCCGACTGAGAATGGGTCACTCGACAAGCAATTGAATGAAAAAAAAGACATGAATCTCATTCGGTACAAACACTACTATTCAAAGATACTACGTTCCGTCCTCAACCGAAGCTGCGTCGACGGTGTCGGCGATCAGATCTACAACAAGTGATAAGTTTCCGAGCAACAAAACCCAATGAAGAGAACGTACCGCTTTTGACACCGCGCTTGAGTAAAATTAACATCTTCATCCCCGAACCCGTCCCGCTGGACCGGCCGCGCGCCGCTCACCCCGCGCGCGCAGCGTCACGCCATCCTCCACCGTCCCCGACCTCCCCTTCACGCGAAGAGCCCCAGCTGTAAAGGCGGCGCTCCTCGTTACGGAGCCTGAAAACCCGTCAAACACCCTCTTCTTCGTCGCTGCCGTAGAATTCATCCTCCTCGTCGTCGGCAAGGGTCGCAAGATCGACCTTGTACCTCAGCAAGCCGCCAATCCCGCCGAACCCCTTGACGAACTGCGCGCCTTCCTGCGAGCGGTCGGTGACGAACTCGAGGCGTGCGCCAAAGTCCCTGTACTTTTCCGCGAACCACTCGAGGAGGGGCTGCGGCTCGGCGGCCTGCTCCATCTCGAGGCCGGTGGATTTGTCGAGGAACTTTTCCTTGTCGCGGTCTTTGGATTGCTCTTTGGTGGTGTGGACGATGATTTCCTCTGTGAACAGACGTTGTCAATATTGTCACGTTGAAGAGAAAGAGGGAAGGCTTACCACCGGCGGCGTTGCGCAGCGTATAGCGAGTGATGTCGAGGTTCTCCCACACGATGAGGGTCTCGATGGCGCCAAGGTCGAGCGCCTTGAGCGTGTCCTCGATACCGAAGCAGTACCGGCCGGTGTCTTGGCTGATCTCGTCAAAGTACCGCTGGATCAGCTTCTTCTCCTGCACGAACTTGACGTTGGCAAGTGAGTCGGCGGCTAGTTCGATCGCCTGCACAGTAGGGTTTAGCAAGAAGAACCGTTTAAAATTGCGCAACCCACCTGATTAAAACCGTTCTCGCCGCCGTAGCTCACATCGACGACCTTGATGACCTTGGCCGCGAGCCGGGGATCGAAGAGGTCGCTCTTGCCGAGGTCGGTCTTGAAGTCGGCGCTGCCCGCGAGCACGATGCCCGTCACGTTGACCTTGTCGTTCGTAATGAACTGCTGCACGGCCAGCTCCGCGACCTTGCGCACGTAGTGGTGGCGCTTCTCATCCCGGAGGCGGGAGAAACGGAGCGCGGACTGGCCGCCGCGGCTGTGCTTCTTGGGGAGGTCGACGGTGAACTTGTGGAGGACGTTGCGCGTGTTGCCGGCGAGCGTGCCGAAGAGGGTGCCGTTGCCGTCCATAATGATGAAGCCGAAGCGCGAGTCCGAGTCGAGCAGCTCCGAGAGGGCTTCGGTGTGGAATTTGTTGTCGCAGAGGTAGAGGGAACTGCGTAGGAGAATCAGAACAAGGAAAGTGTACAAGGTTGAGGTTGGACGTACGCGCCAATAGGTTTGTGCGGCTCAAAGGAGAATGTGACCTTCTTTTCCTTGCCTTCTTCGGTGAGGATCGTGCCGACGAAAAGGACAAGACCGTTGGGCGGGACTCGGTTGTATAGCTTGAGGCGCTCCCGGGCACTGTTGATTGCGGACATTACAGAGAGTCGGTTGACGTGCGACTTGATGTTGGACGCGGTCCCGTACTCCTGCGTCAACATGGCCGTCGTACGGGAGATTTGACCCTGGGAGAAGGTGATCAGTTTTTTTGCGAGCGAATTCGGGGTTTTCAGACAAAAGAAATCTCCAGTTGTCGACCGTCGAGGCAATCTCGAAAAATGCCTCTCAAGTGCTCAAATAAATTCCAGCTCGAATTGCAAGTCAAACGAAACTCGATAGTGCCGGTCCCAAGCGCCGCTTCGGAACACGGTTCAACTCACTTTGGGAGGTAAGATCAAGCTGATCATGGAAGTGCCCGCCCTAAAAAAAATGGTAAGAAAACAAGGCATGTTTTAAAAAATTGCGCATACCCTCTAGCAGCGTCAAGACTCTTGATTAGTTTCTTGGTCTTCCACATCTGGATGTTCTGCTCATCGGCAGTTGCAGCGTCACTCATAGTAGCTGGGTGTTCGGCGACGCAGTAAGGGTTGGAGAGTTGTACAATGGCTGGGAGATGTGGCCATGGTCGTGGTTATATAGCTGTATCCCACTCGCGCTTCCGCCATCGTGAGACTGGGATCGCGACCGACGACTCCGACGAGAGTCAACCAAGTCAAGTACATTGATCCGCTGTTCCCATCAATCCCGACTCGGAGCCGTGCTTTACGTTAGGAAGCCCCTATCTTTACCGACACGGCCACTAGTTTGTAAACCGAGATCTCACCCGCCAACCACCTCAAATGGTCCGTGAAGTGAACATACTGTACTATTTCGACCAAATGTTGACACTCGATTTTACATGATGTGTGCAAAAATTGCAAGGAATTTTTTCGGCCATCTCGAAGATGAAAAAAAACCCAAAAATCAGTGAACATCTGGTCAAAATATTACTTGCTTTTCTTGAACCATGTTTGGACTCAAAGTGTTCGTTTTTGGGTAGCAGACGTTGCTGTTGAATTCTTCTCTGAATCGCTGAATGCCGTACGTAGTCAACTGTGAAGCGAAACACTCAAAGAATTCTGCTACTCACAGTGTTCTGATGCAGAAAGCCCTTAGATTGTGTTTCTTCCGAGTGTATGTCGATATGGTTTTCTTTGGAATATGGCTACTCAGTCTGAAGAAGCATTCCAAGATCCCGCCATTAGGACAAATATGAGCTGTCGACGGGTGTTTGAAAACCAGGCACTCTTGTTCTGAAAAGCTCGAGCTTGATTAAAGAACAAGGAGTCGAACTGCAATTGAGGGCTGAGCTCAAGCTCCTTGATTGTCAGCTTGAAACCTTGGTTCAGCAGGATAAGTGAGTAAGACCTGACCAGTTCATTCTTCACTGTTTTTTTTAGCATCCGATTCACTGCTTTATTGAGATGCAGGGTCGAAGAAGGGGCAAAGTTTCGAGTTCGATGATTTCTCGCGGTGCTGTGTAATATGTGGCTTGGATGAACCTTTCCAGGTTGATGACGCTAATTGCGGACCTTCGTCGGCGCGCCAGTATACCAACGTGTCGAAGACCAGCTCATCCAGGCTGGTCCGGACACCGTCGTTTGTCCGAGCCCGGTCGTTCTTCGATTGGGCCAGACCGAGATAGGGCCGAAATTAGCCTACGATGGTCGGGTCAGAAAGCCGATTTCGAGGCCAAGTCGTTTTTGGGCTTCACCTTGTACATATGAGTCAATTGTTCAACTTTCTTGAAGGTACAAAATGAGCCTCGAAGTCGCTGCCAGGTCCTTGAGATCTTAATACTCAGGTGAATAGTGCCCCTGTTGACCTGCATGAGGTTGGTTCCATCATTGAAATCGTACCCGACGCGGCATCAGATTGCGCGAGCGCATCGATGGAAGCTAGCCTAAGTAAGCCATTGTGTCGAGGAAGAGCATTAGGGCGCCGTGAGCGGGGACCTCGGCTTAGTCGTGGTCGATTGAAGTCAAGTTGCATATGGGGTTGGAGGAATTCGAACGGAAGCTGATTTGATGGGTGATCCCCGTACATAGCGCTTTAAGTTCAAATTACCCCAGATGAGATTGAGGCGTTGGGAGGGTCGCGCGCAGAGGAGAACAGTAAACATAGAAGACTCGGAGAAGGAGTCCCACAAGTCAAAGGTTGAAATTTAAAAGACAGGGACTGGCGGTTGAATTGAATCAATCTGGCAGGAAGCGTCGATGAGAATCATGATCATCGCGTCGGTGATAAATGTTGAGTTGAGCGTCGAGCGTGGCCAGTGCGAGGGTTAACGTTGAATTATTTGTAGGGTGTATACGGGGCCGTTGAACTGCGTTGTGACTTGTTTCCGATCAGTGACTTTGACGTGACCATCCAGGACTTACAACCTTTCATTCACGCGTCGACGATGGCTTCATGGGTTCCCCAGCAAGCGGGCCTCCAGGAGGTCCTCCAGACCCTCCACGAATCTACCGACATGAACGTCGCTGTTCAACGGGCCATAACCCAGGTATTTTCAACAAAAAATCACATCCATCGGTGCCACAGCGGCCACTGACCTCGATGGTGTAGAAACTAAATAATTTCACGCGTGCACCGGAATACATAGCGTATCTGGCGTACATTCTCACTGCAATGACCGGCGAGGAAGACCGCATCCGAACCATTGCAGGCTACTTGCTCAAGAACAACGCCCGGCTCATTCTCACTGCTGCACCAGAGGTCGGCGCATACGTGAAAGCCGCTGTACTCCAGGCATTCAACGATGAATCCATAATGATCCGCAACGCCGCTGGCCAGGACGTCGTCGCCTTTCTCGGTCAGCTCGAGCCCCGCAACTGGCCCGAGTGTCTCCAGCAGCTCATGAACACGCTGGATTCAACCGATTTGGACCGCCAGGAGGTGCGTGGCGTGTAAGGTGCTCTTTATGTGCTAACCACCTTTCAAGGCCGCATTCAATGTTCTCGAAAAGGCATGCGAGGACTACCCCCGAAAAATGGATGTCGAAATCAACGGCACCCGCCCCCTCGACTTTATGATCCCAAAGTTTCTCATGCTCGCCGAGCATCCCTCCGCAAAGATGCGCTCCCATGCCATCGCGTGCCTCTCCTACTTTGTCCCCGTCGGCTCGCAGTCCCTCTTTGTCCATCTCGACACCTTCATTGCCACCCTCTTCAAGCTCGCGTCCGACGACGACCCCTCTGTGCGCCGTCACGTCTGCCAGGCGCTCGTTCTCCTCCTCGCCGCCCGCCCGGAGAAGCTCATGCCCGAGATGGCTAATGTGGCAGAGTACATGCTCTACTCCACGAAGGACAAGAACGAGAACGTCGCCCTCGAGGCTTGCGAGTTCTGGCTCACTTTTGCGGAGGACGCCGATCTCGCCGTCCACCTCCACCCCCTGCTCGGAAAGGTCGCGCCCGTGCTGCTCGACTGCATGATCTACGGCGAGGACGATCTGCTCTGGCTCGAGGGCGACGCGGAGGACGCCGCCGTGCCGGATAAGGACACTGACATCAAGCCAAGGCACTATGGCGGCGGCAAGTCGCATGGGCTCGAGCGCGATGCGAACGGCGGCACCGGCAATCCCGGCGAGCCCCCGAAATCGCGCATCGGCGCATACGGCGAGGAGACGATCGATTCAGACGAGGAGGACGATTACGATTTGGACGACGAGGATTTCGCGGACGAGATGTCCACCGAGTGGAACCTGCGCAAGTGCGCCGCGGCGGCGCTTGATGTGCTTGCGGTGCGGTTTAGCGGGGATCTGCTTAACGTGCTGCTAGGCCCGTTGAAGGAGAAGCTGTGGAGCCCGGACTGGCTCCAGAGGGAGAGTGGGATTTTGGCGTTGGGGGCGATGGCGGAAGGTTAGTGGTTTCTTGGCGTCTTTGTCCTTTTGGACGACATCCGTTTCGGTGGCGCGAACGACGACGACTTACACGCGGTTCAGGTTGCATCGAGGCGATCGAGCCTCATCTGACCACGCTTGTTCCGTATCTTATCAATACGCTCTCGGATCCCAAGGTATGTGCGATGTCGCTGTTAATGGTTTTCTTTTCGCTGATTTTACTGTAGCCGCTTGTGCGCTCCATCACCTGCTGGACGCTGGGCCGCTATGCGAGCTGGACGACGCAGTCCATCTCGGAAGAGCACAGGAACCAGTATTTTGTGCCTACCATGGAGGGGGTGCGTGCTCGTTCTGTTATTTATTTTTCGCGCTGCTTAACGACTTCTCGCGCAGCTGCTCCGCATGGTCCTCGACAACAACAAGCGCGTGCAAGAAGCCGGCTGCAGCGCCTTTGCCACTCTCGAGGAAGACGCCGGGATAGGTCTCGCGCCGTACCTCGAGCCCGTACTGCAGAACCTCGTTATCGCGTTCGACAAGTACCAGCACAAGAACATGCTCATCCTGTATGACGCTGTTGGGACGCTCGCGGATGCCGTTGGGCGGGCATTGCAGAACCCGCGCTATGTCGAGATCCTGATGCCGCCGTTGACGAACCGGTGGGCAAGACTGAAGGACGACGACGAGGATTTGATTCCGCTGCTCGAGGTGTGACTGCTTCCATATTTGGCCTTGTATCAATGTTTGAACTGATCCCGTTCAGTGTCTCGCGTCGGTGACCATCGCTATCGGGGTGGCGTTCCTGCCGTACGCCGGGCCCGTCTTTGAGCGCTGCAACAACATCATCCACACCGCGCTGCTCAAGTACCAGGCCTTCCAGCAAAACCCCGAGCTCGAGGAGCCGGACAAGTCCTTCCTCGTCGTCGCGCTCGACCTCCTCTCGGGCCTCACCCAGGGTCTCGGCATGGAGCTCCAGCCGCTCATCGCCGCATCCAACCCCAATCTGCTCTCCTTGCTTACGGTATGCCTCAAGCACCCGCAGGCGCCGGTAAGGCAGTCGGCGTATGCGCTGGTGGGCGATATGGCGATGGGGTGCTTTGAGCTGCTGCGGCCGCATATGCCGGGCATCATGGCGGAGCTGACGCTGCAGCTGGATCCGGAGCCAAAGTACGATTTCATTAGCGCGTCAAATAACGCGGCGTGGTCGGTCGGCGAGGTGGCGTTGCGGTATGGGCCGAGTGCGTGTTTTTTTCCTGTCCGCCCCTTTAAATCAAACAAACTAATGGGATCGCCCGCAGACGACCCCGAATTCAAGCAATGGGTCAACCCGCTCATCGCACGGCTCATCCCGATCCTGTTGCACCCCAAGGCGCCGCGCAGCCTGCACGAGAACGCTGCGGTGTCGATTGGGCGGATCGGCCTCTCGCACCCGGACATTGTCGCACCGCACCTGTCTGAGTTTGCGCAGGCGTGGTGCCAGGCGTTGTATGAGATCCGCGATAACGAAGAGAAGGACTCGGCGTTCAGAGGGTTTTGCACGCTCGTGCAGGCCAACCCGGCGGGGATTAGCAAGGTGCGTCGGTGCTATCATTCCCACTTTCAACGGGGGGACTAACGACACCCACAGAGCCTACTGTGGTTCTGCAACGCGATCGTGCGATGGAACCAGCCGTCGCCGGAGCTCAACGGCATGTTCCAGACGCTGCTGCAGGGCTTCAAGCAGCACGACCCCGCCGCGTGGGCGGCGCAGGTTGCGCTTTTCCCGCAGCCCATTCAGGAGCGCCTCGCGACGCGCTACGGCGTCTAGAATACATCGCCGTCGTCACCGCCCTGCCTTCCCCTCGACACGACTCCCCATCTACGCTCTATGTACAACACTAGCTATATTTTTTTCCGTTCCCGCCCACCCGCACTGGGTGGGCGTGCTGTCTCCTTACGTACCGTGTCTCGTCTCTTGCATCTGGATCCTTTAGTAGCAGTAGTATTTTTCGTAGGTAGAATTTTGGCTCGGTTTCCTCCCCCCCCCCTTTTTTTTTACTTACTTACCGTTACGCCCCGTCCACGTCCACGACTCCGCCGAGTAGGTGGTGGTGGTGCTCTCCCTTACCTTACACAGAGGGAGGCATCGCACGTACGCATCCGCGCGGTCGATTTTTGTTTTGTTACTTGGCATATCTCCTCATCTCTCTCATCCTCACTCATTTTACGTAGCATTAGTAGTCAGTAGCATACAGTAGTCAGTAGCATAGGCATTTCTCACATCCAACTGCAAGTAGATATATCCCAATCAGACTGATCGTCCTAACATACATACGTCTCTTTCGAGGGAGTTGGAGCAAGACAGTCACACTAGCTAGGTTCTCTCGTTTTATTACACAAGGCAGAGACATAATTTTGCTGCATTCACGATGTCCCGTTTCAGGATTTCCCAAGATGCGTTCGACAGACTAAACAGAATGGGAAAATGGTATTTTCGTCTTGCAGATAAGATCTGTACGCGCAAGGGTCGGTCCGATGGAGGGACAGTCCTACCAAGCGGTAGGCGCTGGGAAACCATTCAATATAATTGCATTATATTGTTACATTGTTACCCCACTCCCCTGTCCATAATTGAGATCTTTCCTTCTTGATCCTTCTCAAGGCACGGATTTAGGTTTCACTTCTCGGCCGTCGCTACCCCAGAAACCCCACATTTCGTTCTGATGTGATCAGCTCTACTAACCTCCAAGGTCCCAGATATGGCAATTTTTTTGCTTCGTGTTCCTGGTCAGCAGGTACGTTACCTCTTGACAGGTCTTCCGCAGACTCCTCATGGCAGGCATTCTTAGACTTATCCTTGGCATGGTTCACGAAGAAGTTATACCCCCATTTCGAAACTTTACGATATTCATAAAGGTTACAGCCTTACAGGCATACAGCTTGAATTTAAAGTACTAATACAAGGTTTACAATTACAATATTGTTATGAATAATAAATGCTCATCCTCAGACAAGGGCACACAAGCTCCTGTCAGGTGGATATTACAACGCCGTAAGTTTCATGGGGAGTTGGGATCCCTTGACGCCTTCAACGCTCGGGGTGGCGACCATGTGCATGTTCCAGTAAATCTTATCCTCCGACGGCTCAAATTTGAACGCCAAGAGTAAAGTGTACAAAGTGACCTCTGGAAACGATCAAGTCAGCGTAGGATGTAGACGGCGGAAAACAAGGACAAACTCATTTGCAGCTCAGCGTATTTGTAGCCACTGCGGAACAATTAGTGTCGGAGAATGGTGGGCGTTCAATGCGACTTACATGCACGCCTTGTAGCCGCCACCGAAGGGGAGGAGCTGGGAGTAGACACCAGGTAATGCGGCATCGGCAACGGCGTCCGGGAGGGGGGACAACCACCGTTCAGGCTTGAATTCGAGTGCATCCTCGCCTATGGGCCGCTGTTAGTTGATGTACTGAAGACATATAGGGAAGACTGACCCCAGATTTCGGGATCGCGATGAACTGGATGGAGCGACAGGATAAAGTCCGTGCCTTCAGCGACGTTCAGAGCAGTAACCTCCTTTCCGTCAACCCCAATTATGGGCTTCCAAAGAGGGATGGTGGTGTCGACGTTCGCGCTACGAAGGTGTAAGGGGTAGAAACAGAGCGATTGCGAGTATTTCGTACCGTCTTTGAAGCATCGACACGGGAGAGTCAAGACGCAAGGTTTCTCGGATAACTGCGTCGAGGTATGGTAATGCCATTAAACCATCGTATAGCTGTGCGGCGTCCCCGTTCACATCGAGATTGGCTTGACGGATTTCGTCCCGCAGCTTGTCTTGAATTTTCTGGTGTTTTCCGAGCTGCCAGAAAAGGCGCGCCAGGGCATTCGGTGTCGTATCATGGGCTGCGGCCGTGATCGTTCTGCGGGTAAGAAATTAACCAATGAAACGAAACTGGTGGAGGCACTCTTACCCCATCTGAGATATAACTTCGTATTCGGTGAGACGATCCTCGGCGGCGGCGCGCCTGTTAGCAGCCACTAAAGAGACGTTAGTTAGGACAGACTAAATATCATCGCAGGCTTACGCAGAACCGATAGGACATCTTTGCGAGTCGGATCATCAATATCGATAGCTTTCTTCTCTTCATAAGTGGAAATAGCAGTGCGCTGAATAACATCAACAATTTCCCCCATCTCATTGAGGGCGGGCCAAGGAAGGGAGTGGACAAGCCATCTGCGGAACCGTTTCGTTCCAAAGTATCGGAGCCACGGGACTGTAATTCGTAAAACGGAGAGCGGGAGTGCGGCGGGCCTGAGTATTCGGTGAGCCAAGATACTGCTGAATATTTATGAAGCACTCACAGCATTCTGCGGACAGCGATTGTGTACGGGTGTGCTGAATCTTCCGAATCCAGAGGGTCCAAGGATCGCTCAAATGAAGCCTGCGAGACGAGCTCGAGGGTAAGCCGGGAAAACCAGTAGTGCATGTTCAGGACGCGAGGTTCTTCACTAATCCCAAGCTTATCAAGATAGGTGTCCCGAAGCTGTTTCCGGTATTAGACGAATGCAGTCGCAAGTGAAATTGCCGTCTCACCTTTTGAGAAACCTCGAAAAACAATGGCGGGAAACTCTTCAAATGCTTCACAGCGAAGAGCGGGTTCAACATTTTCCTTTGCTTTTTGTGTCGCTCGCCTGAATGAGATCAGTTAATTTCGTCGTCGTCCCACACAGCCGTCAACTTACCATTACTTCCCAAAAGGCCGTCTCCGTTCAGCAAATTGTGGCTCCTATTTTAAGCTCAAAACGCGGGTGAAGATCTTAAGATTTTCACGGCTTACTCAGTGACCATCGGTGGCGGCGGGAAATTCATGAGGACGCGGCGCACCACTCGCGGATCCGAAGCATACACGACCTCTTTCTGAATGACAGGTGAGGTCGGGGAAGACAGTTCGACGGCGGACGCACCCCGAATAGCCCGCGCATCTTGGCGACTCGTCCGTACTTGGCAGTAACATATGCGGGAAAATCCCATCCTTTGATGTTGAAAATCTGAGGGAGGTTTCCTGGTGTTGGGTGGTCGGTGGATGAGCGAAGTCGAAAGACGGTAGTGTGTACCTTTCCACAGCGAAACAGCTGGCGGCCCAGGGATATTGGCCAGCGAGGATCTTGCGCGACGGTTTCGCCAGAAAACGAACAGCAGTGCGAGAGCAGTAGCTGCGACGACAAGAGGGTTGGTGGCCATGATAGTTGGGGGACTAAAATAAGCGAACCTGAAATTATCGGCCTTTTCATACCCATGCCTTGACACACTTGCCATTACTGGATTGTGTCCAGGTGGAGGATGACCCCATCACGACGGCTGCAAGGTGGATCCGAGAGCTGCTCCCGCAACTACTTACAGACCCACCCAGGAATGGCTTCTTTAGGCCAGTATCACTGATAGACGACTGTAGCTGTCCCGGTCAGCGTGAATTCTTGTGAGTGGCGTCAATCCCCAAGCGGTTCAAGCAGAGTCTGAAATTGGTAACTTATCAAGAATCCCATGGCGTTAAGCTGGCAGAGCTAACGTTGGACCAAGGCACGGACGAGTCGGATCAAAGCTGCAACGCGAAAGTTTTACGTGAAACAGTAAAACTTCTTGCGTCAATGATCCAGTAGGAATCCGAGATCATCGAGAAGGAAGATCATCGAGCTCTGGGAGCCACTGAGAAGTTGGTTGCAGATCCGGAGTAACCCTATGAACAGTAACGGCAGGGAGAGATGCTGCGAAATTGTGGTCAACAGCGACGACGGTGGTCCTGGTCTTGCCCTTCTGTTTGCGCCTAAGATATCCAACCCTCAAAGTCGTGCGCAACAATCGGGGCAGACAAATGCCCAGTCAGGTTTAGCTCGCCGAATAAACGGGCATCAGAAGATGGAGTGCGCTGTGTACGATTGTCGAAGTTCAGGAGATTGCCTCAGTCTGTGATTGAGAGTGGGTCATCGCGGGCGTCTTCACCAAGACTTCAATCCCAACGGTTGCGATATGTGGCAAGACGAAGGATGGGATGAAAGTTAACAGGTCGAGCGTTGTATTCGAGCGTCCAGGAACAAGCGGACAGGCTCCAACGGTCCGAAGATTTTCAGCATGACCGTTGTCCAAGAGCGTGGCGACCGATTGACAGATGGTATTAGCCCTTGGTCTAAAAAGAGATCTAGATAGGATCTGGAGCCCATAACAACTCACCAAGTTCTTAGGCCCAAATGGCAATAGACGTTGGAGGAGGATTTGAATAAATTATTCGCGGTCGACGGCCTAGAGAGGTCTGCACAGGTACGGTCTAGAATCAAAATCTCTTATCGTACATGCCGCCACCACCGCCGAATCCACCCCCGTATCCGCCGGTTCGCATGCCTCCAAAGTTCCCTCCGCCGGAATACATCTTCCGTCGCTTGTACTCTTCGTATCCGTAATACCCTCCCGCACAGACACCCCCGACTAGGATCAGCTTGAAGAAGAAACCAAGCCAGGTGCCCTTTTTATCGGGCCCACGAGAAAAGAAGGTTGAGCCTGGCTTGTCTCGCTGCGCGCTTTGGGGTGAGAGAACGGCAGAATATGTCGTGACGGATATGATACTGGTAAAGAGAAGGTGTAAATATCAGAAAAAGTCGAGGCGAACCTGGTGGTTACTCACTCATGATTGTCGGAGACGTCACCGGTCATTGCTGAGAATCCGAGGAACGGCGCGGCAATAAGAGAGACTTTTTCCTTGCGGAAACAGTCAGTCCACTCGTCCCCTGAGATAATTAGATTCGTTTAGTCTTCTCAGGCTACTTTGTCCGGACGACTTACACGCTCGGTACTGAATTTTGACCTGGGAGACAATCAGCACAGGGTAATTGGGTAGATCGAAAAGATTCACATCGAGGAAATCATCCTTGACGTAGGTGATCTTGACCTTCGTTGCAACGTTGGTCTGGCGGAAGTTGGCCTGCAGATCTTTTAGCCTATATGGCGGAGGAAGACGGCATCATATATATATACCGAACACGCCCCAATGTCCTGGCCATCGCCGTCGTTCCCAAAGTTGTAACTGGTTTTTCCGTCACCAAGCATGGAGGTTATCCGCGGGAACGAATAGCCGTGCCGGGTGTTCGCATAGCTGTAATTATGGTCAGAATAACGCGCAAAATGAGAACAAGAAGACCAACGTGTCCAGAAAGATTGCGAGGCCCTCAAAATTATCTAAATTAAAGGTGACGTTAGAGCAAGGTGACAAACATGATGACCGGGAGAGAACCTTTGTTCCCGAAAACGGGGCCCGGTTGCGTGCGTTCTTTTGTCAACCAAATTGCCATTCCATCTCCAAATAAGTGGCCGCCATCGCCCGAAACCTGGACGACGTTTAGCAAGGCGGCCAAATAGTTTCCGACCGCGGTACCTTGAATTCCACCTCAATCACATAATTCGTCGCCGTCAGAGGCAGTCGCGACCATAGCCATCCCTGTTAGTGGATGAACACGGTGCGGTGATTGGAGGAAGGCAATGCCTACCATCTGGGATGGTCGCTCCCGTGTCAACCGTATATGCTTATTGGTGTTCTAAGTATTGTTAGGTACGTCGAAGTCTTCGCGAGAGAGACGCACCACATATGCATCAGCACCAAAGTCCCACCAACTTTATATCCGTCAAGTGCCGTTCAGGATTCGGATGGTGAGACGACCTACCGGTTTTGGAGGTCTTGGTCGATAAACGGTGCGTATATCGAGTGTGTTCGGAGCTGTACCGTCTGAAAGGAAAAAAACATTAGCAGCACGATCAAAAAAGAAATTGATTTTGGTGTTCTTTCAGCAAGAAACTGCCGTTGAATGTGCAAACATAGGAAGTAGCCCATATGCAACCACATAATGACAATACGTGCTGCACTGCTCCAATAACTCCAAAGCAAAGGACTCACTCGGTCAATGGTGCTGTTTCCTATCTTCGTCTTGTCATCACTGGCTGCCTGTGCGAACCCGAAGAAAAGCGAGAAAGTGAGGAGAGAAAGCGAGAGCAGATTGCAGCGCGATATCATTTGCAAAAGAGGCGTATGGGATCCAGCCAGAGGCACCTCAGACAGCGGAATATCCGAAAATTAGACGCAAAGGTTTCCAGCAGAGGTGTGACTGTCACATGATGGACACGTCTCGCGGCACGCAGTAACGCGATCACGTTTTCCGCTCGCGTGAAATAATTGGCTCGCGAAGTAAAAGTTGGTATACGTGCCGTACCGAATATGCCAAAAACCTCACTCATAGGCGCAGTCTCGAGAGATCGGGATCGCGGCAGTCAAGGCGAGTCGCTCAACGAACGTTACTACTAATGCTTTCCAATATGCTTTCCTAGAAATTCTCAGTGTTAGCCGCCAGGATTCAAAAGGGTCAAAGGCTTGTTTTCACTTAGCGCAAAGTCTCACCTTCACTCAGGGTCGTTTTTAAGCCTTCATTAAGATCGCAGTGAGAGGAAGGAATATATTGGTTTTCACGAACGGTTGAATGTTTCAAACTCACAGTTGACGTCTTGATTACGAGGTCTCGGAGGCCGCGAAATGATTCAGCAAGACAAAACATGGGTAGCTAGTGACTTAACCACCACGCCCTTTCAACTCGTTTCATTTTGGCCGGTTGAACCTTTTTCAACCAACATTGCGGCTTTCAAGGTTCAAGGGTTCCTTCCGAGTTCCCTTCTCTAGAGGTCGCGTTTAAAACTCCAAAAGGGATGTTAGTGGCAATTTCAACCCAGGGGGAAAATGGCTATACGTAACTTACTCTAGGTCTTAATTTCCCCTTCATAATGAAGACCTATACTATGAAAAAGCCACTTCAACAACCCCTTACCGTCCAGCACTGCCTGGGGCTAGAGTTCTCCTAGAATTATGTGGCACAAAGTTGAAAGGTTGAATGCATTAGCAAAGGAATTCAGGTATGTGTGTTTTTCGCCGGGACGACGGCCAAGAGATTTTAATTTCCTTTCACCCCGGGCACAAACAGTCCTCCATCCGCACAAAATTTGACCCACAAAGCCGGAAAATGCGCGATTTTCGCAACGGAGGCCTGGTCAAGCAACTCGTCGCAATCAGGATAAATGCAGCCCGCCCTCCTTTCGAGAATCATCTGTTCATAAAAGATCCGGACG